>CM040095.1:10064320-10311678 GCA_022496805.1 Pohlia nutans | reverse complement strand
CTTCACTTTAATTTTTGAAAATTTAACCCAAATTCTATTTAACCTTGAAGTCACATACTCCCCAAAATCTCATCTTTGAGTGTGCATTATACGGTTCAAAGACATACCATAATCTTGCAATCCAACGGTCCGATCTTACCAAGATTTAATTGACACTTGTTTCATTAAGCTATGCTCCCATTCATACGGTTGAATACTATTAATAGTATTCCTAATTTCAACAAAGGGAGTTCTAAAGAAACATCACCCAAAAAAGTGTGGTTTTTGCAAAACCACCCTAGACACTAAAGGGTTAATGACCTAGTTAATATCTGTAAAGTCACCTTGGATTTGAAGAATCAACAAAGAATTTTGCTTTATTATATTCTTATTTTTTCACTCCAAATAGTTAAAAGGTGTGGAAGATCTTGGTGGTTTATCATTATTAGGTGTGTAAGAGGTGTGTAAGAGCTTGGTGGTCTTCAAAAGTGTTTAAAAGTTTTTTAACTCCTTTCTTAGTGCTAAAAAACTTTTAAAAACTTTTAAAGACCAGCAAGCTCTTACACACCTCTTACACACCTAATAATGATAAACCACCAAGATCTTTCACACCTTCTAACTATTTGGAGTTAAAAAATAAGATTATAATAAAGCAAAATTCTTTGTTGATCCTTCAAATCCAAGGTGACTTTACGGATAATTCTAGTGCCAACCGGTTAATATTAACATTTCTTTGTTATTCCAGTCACAACATGCAATTAGCTATTTATGCACTTTCATTATAGAATTTTTTTGTATATTTAAAAAGTCACATGTGAACTTATTAGCATCAAAAATGAAACTTAAAACTATATAACTAGGGCTACCCGATGCTGCGCACAACCGTCGACGAAATCATAATCTATCATGCCCTATGGTACAAACTCCATATTTTTTAATTTGAATATAAATTAAAATATTTCACAATGATGTGTTTATTGCGGCACTCGCCAAAGAAGTTTGGAGGGTGAATTACACTCTTGAATTGCTCACCTTTAGGAAGTAAATAAATAAATGTATATTTAGGACGTCGTGAGCCTACGCCTTCCGATTTCCTTTGTAATTTTCTTGGATAAAAACCCTCTCCGAGTACCTCGTCGACGGGATTAAAGTGAAGTTAAAAACAAAGTTACTTGTTTTTTGGATGATGGTTTGTAGTGTGTAAATCTGAAAATTGCTTGAAGACCACTTTGTGAAAAAGATTCCAAAACTAACAAGTAAGAAACGAAAGGTGTTCATATATATAAAAATGAAGTAAAATAAAAATTACACAAAAAATGAATGAAGTTGATCTTTGCTTTTATTTTTAAGATATATCAATTGATTTTTAAATATTATTTGAAATAACTTTTGCAATAACCTTTCGAATAGCCATTTATATAACCTTTCAAACAACCTTTCAAGTTTCCAACTCTAACTTCAATCTCTTCATTCTTATCACAACCAAATAGGACCAAACAACGTTTCAAGTGTCCAACTCCAACTTCAATCTCTTCTTCTTATCACAACCAAATAGGACCAATAATACCAAAGGGCACGAAGACGACGACGGTCACGACAACGACGACGACGACGACGCTGACGATTTTCCTTTATATTTTTTTGGGGTAAAACCCTCTCCAAGTTCTTCGTCGACGGAATGAAAATAAACTTGATGCAAATTTAAATGTTCATACATTATAAAAGTTCAACATTTGTTTTATTTATTTATTTGAAATTTATAATGAGGCATGTAAAAGAACAATAATTATATACACTATACAATGTAGCAGCACTATAGAAAAACTACTAAGGTAGACCAACTATCCAACGCTCTTCGCGTGGACTAATTCAAGTCACAATAAATTGTATGTGATTCCTCGGATCCCCTCATATATGTTTATGATGCTCGGCTGTGATACCCACCGGCTTAAGAACCTTATGTATGTACTGAAGTCAATACCATATTATAATAGAGGAATAGAAGTCAACGCCCTTTTGCAATGAAAACTCGTGCAAGTTACAATTAGAAACAAAATGTACGTGGATATGCGACAATAGCCCAAAATACATGGAATACTAATGACATTCTTTCAGAATTTCAAAAAGTGGATTTAACTGAAGATTCTCTTTTGATCCAATTTTGAGAATGGTGTTCCATTGCATTGCTCTACTATGCTACGATGAGAGTCAAGAAGAAGAAGGTATTGTTTGTCTTGTACAGTTGAGAAGATTCTCTTTTGATGTCACTGATGAGCATCTTGAGGTAAATTGAATGAATGACTTGTTGATTGTGCCCAATATTTTTAGATAAATTTATGATCAAACATTAAAATCATATAATACATACGGTACATTGTTTAAAAAAATCATATATGGTCTCACAACTAAGTCCTTTTGAGCTTCAACATTGAAGTTTTCTACATGAACACAAAGTAAAAGATAGAATTGTCTTCTATAAAGCACTACGAGAAAGTGATAAAATTTTAAAGATATGTATGATCATTTTGGAATCCAAAACAAATACTTTTATTGGGATTTTTCATCAAGAGCAATAAACAATAATAGAAAGTTTTTTACTTTTATAAAATATATTTAAAAAAATTTGTACTTGTTGAAAGCGAGTAGTTCTATAAAAGGTATTTTTAAAAAGGATAGATAACAACAATTTTTTTATTTTTAGAAGATGTGGTTGATGCAAGTGGATTTTCTTCAAGTAATCACTCTATGTTTAATTGAGAGCAATACATGTTCACTGCATGTGAACTATAAGTATGTTAATAATAAAAACCTTATAAAAGTAAAAAACTTTGCAAAAGTAAAAACCTTGTAAAAGTAAAAAAAAATTGTCAAGTTATTATAAAAGGTGTATTTATATTGGCTAGTATATTGATATTCATAAAGGCGTACAAAAACATTTTTGGTTTAGTTTTTAAACAACACATGTTTTGATAGGTTCTGATTTGTTTACTTCATTTCACAGAACATTACAATGGATACAGAGATGTGTACACATTGCGGGGGTTCTTTTAGAACTACACGAGCACGAAAAACTCATGAAAAATATTGCATAGGAAACAAAGCTCCACGTTTAGAAAATGAACCTGTTGTGAGTTCTTCTTCAAGGAGCATAGAAGCAAGTGAAATTACTCGTCCAACTGAAGCTGCTGGACCTAGTGCATCACCTCCACCAGAAGTACCTATTCAATTTGATCTCGACGAGGCAAATTATTTAGATTGTAATGATTATGTGGAAGAAGATATGTTTGATCATCCATACATCGAATCTTCTACTGATTTATTTGATTCAACATTCAGTCTTTGGCAATGGATTAGATCAGCTCAAAGAACGGCAGGGTTGTCAAACAATGACATAGATAGATTGTTCAAAATATTGTTGCATCCATCGTTTACAGCCGAGAGTCTCAAAGTAAAATCAGCAGCAGATGTACAAAATTATGAACAATCTTTTTATAGTAAAGATAATAGTTGGTGTACAAGAGATGTATTAGGGTACAATTTTAATTTTCGTGAACCACTTGGTGCGCTAGAGCTATTGTATTCATCGCCCGCAAATGCAGAGAACTTCACGTTGATTCCTTCGGAGGAACTAGATGGAGTAGAAAAGGTATATTCTAGTCCTGCCACTGGGACGTGGTGGCACTCTATGCAAGTAAGGAACTGCACCATTGTTTTTATTTGTAAAAAAAAATTATTAGCATTTTTTATGATTTACTTTTTTATTTTAATTATTAAGTTTTTAGACTTCTATTCGGATTCATATATTTTTATGCATATGTATTATTATAGTTTAAAATAGTAATGTATTGAATATAATTGAGTTTTAGAGTTTGTTATTCTTGTACTTTATTTGCAAATCAAATTAAGTGTAATTGTTAAATTGTAGAAAGCATAAAATAGTTCTAATGTAAAACAAAAAAAAATGGATGTTGAAATGTATAGGAACATGTGAATGCCGAACATGAGGGTGCTGTGATTGCACCGTTAATATTGTATAGTGATAAGACATCACTTTCAAAGGGTGGCAAAGTAAGTGGACATCCTGTCTACCTTACTCTTGCAAATATTGCCTGTGAAAATAGATACTTTCCCGAAGGGCATTGCTTATTGGCTATTTTGCCTGATTTTTCATCACAACCATCAACTCCATTGCGACGGTTAGAAGCATTCCAAAGTTGCCTTGAGATCATTTTACAACCATTGAAGAAAGCAAGTTTTGAGTATGGAAACTCTGTCTTTTATAGTGTTATATTTATGTATCTCAATCTTTGGTATCAAAAAATTTTGGAAAAATAATGTTAATTTATCGATGTGAGTAAATGCATGTTGTACAATTATGATACATTACGAATTTGAATTTTTTATTGGAGGATTATATATATGTTTTAAAAGATTTTTTTTGTCAGTTTTTGTGAAAATTTAGTATTTTTATTGATTTTTTTATTGTCTTCATTGTAGTATTTCTATTACCATGTATAACATACTTGTGAATTTTGTTGTTGTAGGGGACTTGAACTTACTGATCCATTTGGCAATATACAAAGAGTATTTCCTAGGTTGTACTCTTATGTGGTTGACCACCCGGAAGGATGCAAGGTACAATACTATGTAAATGTAAATTTAAAATGCAAAATTGGAAAATACCTCAATGTCCTATTTACTGAAGTGTGATTGTATTAATTGATCATTGAAGAAGACATGTTTAATCCAACTGTAAAGAATAAATTTTTTTTAATGCTTTTGTAGGTTACATGCACGTTTGACACAAATGCATCACAATATCCTTGTAGTACTTGCAAGTGTCCCGTGCATGCTCTAGCGAATGTTGAAGAAGGAATATCAGAGTATCGAACGGAGTCCTCAATGAAAGCACTTTATGAGGAGATGTCTAGAATGCATGGTACTCGTAAGGACAGATTGTCAAGAAAGCATTCGGTTCATCCTGTGAAGGTAAAGTAAATTTAACACATTTTAATTTTTTTTAATATACAAAACTCTTTGGAACAATGATGTATTAGTTTCATTTTGTAACTGACATATTTTCAAGAAATGAACCATGTTTTTAGAAGTGAGAGTGCTTTGTATCATTGTTGAACAATACATTGCGTAAAATGAGTTTTTTTTTGCTTATATTGTGTAGTGTGCACTATGGGGGTTCGCTGGAGGAGAAACTGAGTTTGGAAATCCATATCTTGCTTTGAACGTTGACATGCTTCACTAGGCCGATCTTGGAATATTTAAGACACTAGTGGACATTTTGATCGAAATTTGTAAAGCTATGACACAGAATCCTCTCTTAGTCTTAGATAAAAGACTTGCAGAGATTAAGAAGTCAAGCCGGTTTTTTCAATTCCGCGTCCCTGGAACTGACAAGGGTGGCTACTTCAGTTCAAATGCTAATTATGCAGCATTTGAACACCGTGCTATAATGCAGGTAAGTGTCCATTGATATTTCGAATTGATGTCTAAAATGAATTGTACAAATTACAATGTAAGTGAAGGATGGTAGAGTATATGTTTGAGTAGTTAAATAGCTTAAAATAGAAGTTAAACAAATTAGGTAAAATATGAAAGAAAAAAAAAACAGTAGAAATAAAACAATTTGAACATGTTGAAGTACAAGTGTTTATAATTTTAATATTATTGCAATAGTTTAGTGGAATTTTTTTTTTCATATTCAGTATCAAATTCTTAAATTGCTTTTCCATTTCATTAATATATAAATCTTCATAGTAAACAATTTATGTATAATATTTAATAGTGAAATACATTATTGCAATGGCAGGTGATTGTGTTTTGTTTATGGGGAGTTTTGCCAACATTTGTTATTGAAGCGTTTGTGAACTTCTTAGAGTGGTATGAATTAGCATGCCGTTCAAAAGAATTCACCGAGGAGTCATTGAGGCAAATGGATGAATACATGAAAGGGTATGTTTTGGAATCCAGTTTTGTTTATATATTTAGGATTTTTAATTATATTTTTTTGTTATTTATTTATTTAATTAATTCTATTATAGAAAAATCACCATGTTGTTCTTTTTGTTGTGTATTTTTCAGCGCGGTGTTGTCATTTAAAAATAACTTGAGTAGGTGGCAAAAATCAAGCTTCAAGATCATCAAGATACACAACATGGTCCACTATGCATCCTCGATTCGTAGATCAGGTGCACCAATTGAGTATAGTTCTAATTTATATGAGCACCTGCACATAGCAATAATGAAGATTCCCTACAGGGTTAGCAATAAACGAGAGTATATAGATTATATTGTAAAACACAATCGCAGGCTAGAAGCCTTAAGGCGTGCTACAACGGGGAGAGAGGAGTTCTTGCCTTCAATTGGAAAGAATTCAGCGTTGGACATGGTAAATTTCTTTCACACTTTGGAGAATAGTAAAAAAAATTGATATCTTGTCATAAACCATGAGATTTTGTTGTAGGAACAATAATTTGAAAATATATTTATTGTAGTGCCATAATAACAATATGTTTTTGGGGTATTGAATGACAGGCTTTGGAAAGTGGGAAACATGTATTGGCTGGCTTTCAAGGCAATTTACCTATGAGAGCTTTGGAAACTGAATTTGCTCAACAATATTTGAACTCGAAACCCAAATTCCAACAACTACTAAGGTTACAACCGGAGCTTGGTCAACATTTGAAGCAATGTTTGGAGTTGTATATGAGCGAACATAATTTCAAAAATGCTCGGGTATGTTAAACATTCAAGAATCTCACATTTCCGTTCTTTTTTTAATTTTATTCATCTTCATAACTTGTATTACTTATTTATGTAGTTTTAAAATAGTTTGTGTTTACATGGTATTTGCAGACATTGCAAATATACAGGTCTCTAGGATTATGCCCCGATACGGCCCCAAATTCTGGAAGCGTTCCCATGTTCACTCGTGCTACTCCGATATTCATAGGGAAGGAGTGGTTTGGTAGTGTTTCTATTAGAACTGACGGCGACACAGAGAATATCTACTATGGCCAACTTCGCCTTTTGTTTACATGTAATATGATAGGAGAGCATAATCAAACAATAATCAAAGACTTGTGCTTTGTGCGATTGTATGAAACAGTGCAATTTCATACACTGTTAAAATGCCCTGAACTAAAATGGCGTGGAGATGACATGGGGTCATATGCAGTGGTAGAAGTAGCAGCAGTTCTTAAAGCTATTCAAGTGATACCAAACTTTGAGAGAGAAGGTCATTTCTTTGTAAATGTTTATAAATTCTGAATTATAAATGTTTAATTATTATGAATTACCAAGTTCAAGAGGATTCCAACGCACTTTAGCAAGCATTATTTGGGTACTATATGAATAAGTTATGATTTTCCAAAGTGCTCACTATATTATATTTTTTGCGAAGTTACCTTGATATTGCATCAGTATTGAAACAATATTGCTCATTAGTACACCTACTCCTATTCTGTTGCAGTACTGCAGATTGATGCAATACCGTCGCATTAGGATTGCAACAGGCTTATAACAGTACTGCAAAGGTAATTCTGAAACATTACTGCAACAGTGCTGTCAGCAGTACTGTCGCGGAATTACACTGTGAGTTCACTGCGGCCATATTGCAACAGTCCTGACGCAGCAACCTGATGACATGATGCCCTTCATCAGGAAACTCGACGGTTGCTGCGTCAGGACTGTTGCAATATGGCCGCAGTGAACTCACAGTGTAATTCCGCGACAGTACTGCTGACAGCACTGTTGCAGTAATGTTTCAGAATTACCTTTGCAGTACTGTTACAAGCCTGTTGCAATCCTAATGCGACGGTATTGCATCAATCTGCAGTACTCCAACAGAATAGGAGTAGGTGTACTAATGAGCAATATTGTTTCAATACTGATGCAATATCAAGGTAACTTCGCAAAAAATATAATATAGTGAGCACTTTGGAAAATCATAACTTATTCATATAGTACCCAAATAATGCTTGCTAAAGTGCGTTGGAATCCTCTTGAACTTGGTAATTCATAATAATTAAACATTTATAATTCAGAATTTATAAACATTTACAAAGAAATGACCTTCTCTCTCAAAGTTTGGTATCACTTGAATAGCTTTAAGAACTGCTGCTACTTCTACCACTGCATATGACCCCATGTCATCTCCACGCCATTTTAGTTCAGGGCATTTTAACAGTGTATGAAATTGCACTGTTTCATACAATCGCACAAAGCACAAGTCTTTGATTATTGTTTGATTATGCTCTCCTATCATATTACATGTAAACAAAAGGCGAAGTTGGCCATAGTAGATATTCTCTGTGTCGCCGTCAGTTCTAATAGAAACACTACCAAACCACTCCTTCCCTATGAATATCGGAGTAGCACGAGTGAACATGGGAACGCTTCCAGAATTTGGGGCCGTATCGGGGCATAATCCTAGAGACCTGTATATTTGCAATGTCTGCAAATACCATGTAAACACAAACTATTTTAAAACTACATAAATAAGTAATACAAGTTATGAAGATGAATAAAATTAAAAAAAGAACGGAAATGTGAGATTCTTGAATGTTTAACATACCCGAGCATTTTTGAAATTATGTTCGCTCATATACAACTCCAAACATTGCTTCAAATGTTGACCAAGCTCCGGTTGTAACCTTAGTAGTTGTTGGAATTTGGGTTTCGAGTTCAAATATTGTTGAGCAAATTCAGTTTCCAAAGCTCTCATAGGTAAATTGCCTTGAAAGCCAGCCAATACATGTTTCCCACTTTCCAAAGCCTGTCATTCAATACCCCAAAAACATATTGTTATTATGGCACTACAATAAATATATTTTCAAATTATTGTTCCTACAACAAAATCTCATGGTTTATGACAAGATATCAATTTTTTTTACTATTCTCCAAAGTGTGAAAGAAATTTACCATGTCCAACGCTGAATTCTTTCCAATTGAAGGCAAGAACTCCTCTCTCCCCGTTGTAGCACGCCTTAAGGCTTCTAGCCTGCGATTGTGTTTTACAATATAATCTATATACTCTCGTTTATTGCTAACCCTGTAGGGAATCTTCATTATTGCTATGTGCAGGTGCTCATATAAATTAGAACTATACTCAATTGGTGCACCTGATCTACGAATCGAGGATGCATAGTGGACCATGTTGTGTATCTTGATGATCTTGAAGCTTGATTTTTGCCACCTACTCAAGTTATTTTTAAATGACAACACCGCGCTGAAAAATACACAACAAAAAGAACAACATGGTGATTTTTCTATAATAGAATTAATTAAATAAATAAATAACAAAAAAATATAATTAAAAATCCTAAATATATAAACAAAACTGGATTCCAAAACATACCCTTTCATGTATTCATCCATTTGCCTCAATGACTCCTCGGTGAATTCTTTTGAACGGCATGCTAATTCATACCACTCTAAGAAGTTCACAAACGCTTCAATAACAAATGTTGGCAAAACTCCCCATAAACAAAACACAATCACCTGCCATTGCAATAATGTATTTCACTATTAAATATTATACATAAATTGTTTACTATGAAGATTTATATATTAATGAAATGGAAAAGCAATTTAAGAATTTGATACTGAATATGAAAAAAAAAATTCCACTAAACTATTGCAATAATATTAAAATTATAAACACTTGTACTTCAACATGTTCAAATTGTTTTATTTCTACTGTTTTTTTTTTCTTTCATATTTTACCTAATTTGTTTAACTTCTATTTTAAGCTATTTAACTACTCAAACATATACTCTACCATCCTTCACTTACATTGTAATTTGTACAATTCATTTTAGACATCAATTCGAAATATCAATGGACACTTACCTGCATTATAGCACGGTGTTCAAATGCTGCATAATTAGCATTTGAACTGAAGTAGCCACCCTTGTCAGTTCCAGGGACGCGGAATTGAAAAAACCGGCTTGACTTCTTAATCTCTGCAAGTCTTTTATCTAAGACTAAGAGAGGATTCTGTGTCATAGCTTTACAAATTTCGATCAAAATGTCCACTAGTGTCTTAAATATTCCAAGATCGGCCTAGTGAAGCATGTCAACGTTCAAAGCAAGATATGGATTTCCAAACTCAGTTTCTCCTCCAGCGAACCCCCATAGTGCACACTACACAATATAAGCAAAAAAAAACTCATTTTACGCAATGTATTGTTCAACAATGATACAAAGCACTCTCACTTCTAAAAACATGGTTCATTTCTTGAAAATATGTCAGTTACAAAATGAAACTAATACATCATTGTTCCAAAGAGTTTTGTATATTAAAAAAAATTAAAATGTGTTAAATTTACTTTACCTTCACAGGATGAACCGAATGCTTTCTTGACAATCTGTCCTTACGAGTACCATGCATTCTAGACATCTCCTCATAAAGTGCTTTCATTGAGGACTCCGTTCGATACTCTGATATTCCTTCTTCAACATTCGCTAGAGCATGCACGGGACACTTGCAAGTACTACAAGGATATTGTGATGCATTTGTGTCAAACGTGCATGTAACCTACAAAAGCATTAAAAAAAATTTATTCTTTACAGTTGGATTAAACATGTCTTCTTCAATGATCAATTAATACAATCACACTTCAGTAAATAGGACATTGAGGTATTTTCCAATTTTGCATTTTAAATTTACATTTACATAGTATTGTACCTTGCATCCTTCCGGGTGGTCAACCACATAAGAGTACAACCTAGGAAATACTCTTTGTATATTGCCAAATGGATCAGTAAGTTCAAGTCCCCTACAACAACAAAATTCACAAGTATGTTATACATGGTAATAGAAATACTACAATGAAGACAATAAAAAAATCAATAAAAATACTAAATTTTCACAAAAACTGACAAAAAAAATCTTTTAAAACATATATATAATCCTCCAATAAAAAATTCAAATTCGTAATGTATCATAATTGTACAACATGCATTTACTCACATCGATAAATTAACATTATTTTTCCAAAATTTTTTGATACCAAAGATTGAGATACATAAATATAACACTATAAAAGACAGAGTTTCCATACTCAAAACTTGCTTTCTTCAATGGTTGTAAAATGATCTCAAGGCAACTTTGGAATGCTTCTAACCGTCGCAATGGAGTTGATGGTTGTGATGAAAAATCAGGCAAAATAGCCAATAAGCAATGCCCTTCGGGAAAGTATCTATTTTCACAGGCAATATTTGCAAGAGTAAGGTAGACAGGATGTCCACTTACTTTGCCACCCTTTGAAAGTGATGTCTTATCACTATACAATATTAACGGTGCAATCACAGCACCCTCATGTTCGGCATTCACATGTTCCTATACATTTCAACATCCATTTTTTTTTGTTTTACATTAGAACTATTTTATGCTTTCTACAATTTAACAATTACACTTAATTTGATTTGCAAATAAAGTACAAGAATAACAAACTCTAAAACTCAATTATATTCAATACATTACTATTTTAAACTATAATAATACATATGCATAAAAATATATGAATCCGAATAGAAGTCTAAAAACTTAATAATTAAAATAAAAAAGTAAATCATAAAAAATGCTAATAATTTTTTTTTACAAATAAAAACAATGGTGCAGTTCCTTACTTGCATAGAGTGCCACCACGTCCCAGTGGCAGGACTAGAATATACCTTTTCTACTCCATCTAGTTCCTCCGAAGGAATCAACGTGAAGTTCTCTGCATTTGCGGGCGATGAATACAATAGCTCTAGCGCACCAAGTGGTTCACGAAAATTAAAATTGTACCCTAATACATCTCTTGTACACCAACTATTATCTTTACTATAAAAAGATTGTTCATAATTTTGTACATCTGCTGCTGATTTTACTTTGAGACTCTCGGCTGTAAACGATGGATGCAACAATATTTTGAACAATCTATCTATGTCATTGTTTGACAACCCTGCCGTTCTTTGAGCTGATCTAATCCATTGCCAAAGACTGAATGTTGAATCAAATAAATCAGTAGAAGATTCGATGTATGGATGATCAAACATATCTTCTTCCACATAATCATTACAATCTAAATAATTTGCCTCGTCGAGATCAAATTGAATAGGTACTTCTGGTGGAGGTGATGCACTAGGTCCAGCAGCTTCAGTTGGACGAGTAATTTCACTTGCTTCTATGCTCCTTGAAGAAGAACTCACAACAGGTTCATTTTCTAAACGTGGAGCTTTGTTTCCTATGCAATATTTTTCATGAGTTTTTCGTGCTCGTGTAGTTCTAAAAGAACCCCCGCAATGTGTACACATCTCTGTATCCATTGTAATGTTCTGTGAAATGAAGTAAACAAATCAGAACCTATCAAAACATGTGTTGTTTAAAAACTAAACCAAAAATGTTTTTGTACGCCTTTATGAATATCAATATACTAGCCAATATAAATACACCTTTTATAATAACTTGACAATTTTTTTTTACTTTTACAAGGTTTTTACTTTTGCAAAGTTTTTTACTTTTATAAGGTTTTTATTATTAACATACTTATAGTTCACATGCAGTGAACATGTATTGCTCTCAATTAAACATAGAGTGATTACTTGAAGAAAATCCACTTGCATCAACCACATCTTCTAAAAATAAAAAAATTGTTGTTATCTATCCTTTTTAAAAATACCTTTTATAGAACTACTCGCTTTCAACAAGTACAAATTTTTTTAAATATATTTTATAAAAGTAAAAAACTTTCTATTATTGTTTATTGCTCTTGATGAAAAATCCCAATAAAAGTATTTGTTTTGGATTCCAAAATGATCATACATATCTTTAAAATTTTATCACTTTCTCGTAGTGCTTTATAGAAGACAATTCTATCTTTTACTTTGTGTTCATGTAGAAAACTTCAATGTTGAAGCTCAAAAGGACTTAGTTGTGAGACCATATATGATTTTTTTAAACAATGTACCGTATGTATTATATGATTTTAATGTTTGATCATAAATTTATCTAAAAATATTGGGCACAATCAACAAGTCATTCATTCAATTTACCTCAAGATGCTCATCAGTGACATCAAAAGAGAATCTTCTCAACTGTACAAGACAAACAATACCTTCTTCTTCTTGACTCTCATCGTAGCATAGTAGAGCAATGCAATGGAACACCATTCTCAAAATTGGATCAAAAGAGAATCTTCAGTTAAATCCACTTTTTGAAATTCTGAAAGAATGTCATTAGTATTCCATGTATTTTGGGCTATTGTCGCATATCCACGTACATTTTGTTTCTAATTGTAACTTGCACGAGTTTTCATTGCAAAAGGGCGTTGACTTCTATTCCTCTATTATAATATGGTATTGACTTCAGTACATACATAAGGTTCTTAAGCCGGTGGGTATCACAGCCGAGCATCATAAACATATATGAGGGGATCCGAGGAATCACATACAATTTATTGTGACTTGAATTAGTCCACGCGAAGAGCGTTGGATAGTTGGTCTACCTTAGTAGTTTTTCTATAGTGCTGCTACATTGTATAGTGTATATAATTATTGTTCTTTTACATGCCTCATTATAAATTTCAAATAAATAAATAAAACAAATGTTGAACTTTTATAATGTATGAACATTTAAATTTGCATCAAGTTTATTTTCATTCCGTCGACGAAGAACTTGGAGAGGGTTTTACCCCAAAAAAATATAAAGGAAAATCGTCAGCGTCGTCGTCGTCGTCGTTGTCGTGACCGTCGTCGTCTTCGTGCCCTTTGGTATTATTGGTCCTATTTGGTTGTGATAAGAAGAAGAGATTGAAGTTGGAGTTGGACACTTGAAACGTTGTTTGGTCCTATTTGGTTGTGATAAGAATGAAGAGATTGAAGTTAGAGTTGGAAACTTGAAAGGTTGTTTGAAAGGTTATATAAATGGCTATTCGAAAGGTTATTGCAAAAGTTATTTCAAATAATATTTAAAAATCAATTGATATATCTTAAAAATAAAAGCAAAGATCAACTTCATTCATTTTTTGTGTAATTTTTATTTTACTTCATTTTTATATATATGAACACCTTTCGTTTCTTACTTGTTAGTTTTGGAATCTTTTTCACAAAGTGGTCTTCAAGCAATTTTCAGATTTACACACTACAAACCATCATCCAAAAAACAAGTAACTTTGTTTTTAACTTCACTTTAATCCCGTCGACGAGGTACTCGGAGAGGGTTTTTATCCAAGAAAATTACAAAGGAAATCGGAAGGCGTAGGCTCACGACGTCCTAAATATACATTTATTTATTTACTTCCTAAAGGTGAGCAATTCAAGAGTGTAATTCACCCTCCAAACTTCTTTGGCGAGTGCCGCAATAAACACATCATTGTGAAATATTTTAATTTATATTCAAATTAAAAAATATGGAGTTTGTACCATAGGGCATGATAGATTATGATTTCGTCGACGGTTGTGCGCAGCATCGGGTAGCCCTAGTTATATAGTTTTAAGTTTCATTTTTGATGCTAATAAGTTCACATGTGACTTTTTAAATATACAAAAAAATTCTATAATGAAAGTGCATAAATAGCTAATTGCATGTTGTGACTGGAATAACAAAGAAATGTTAATATTAACCGGTTGGCACTAGAATTATCCGTAAAGTCACCTTGGATTTGAAGGATCAACAAAGAATTTTGCTTTATTATAATCTTATTTTTTAACTCCAAATAGTTAGAAGGTGTGAAAGATCTTGGTGGTTTATCATTATTAGGTGTGTAAGAGGTGTGTAAGAGCTTGCTGGTCTTTAAAAGTTTTTAAAAGTTTTTTAGCACTAAGAAAGGAGTTAAAAAACTTTTAAACACTTTTGAAGACCACCAAGCTCTTACACACCTCTTACACACCTAATAATGATAAACCACCAAGATCTTCCACACCTTTTAACTATTTGGAGTGAAAAAATAAGAATATAATAAAGCAAAATTCTTTGTTGATTCTTCAAATCCAAGGTGACTTTACAGATATTAACTAGGTCATTAACCCTTTAGTGTCTAGGGTGGTTTTGCAAAAACCACACTTTTTTGGGTGATGTTTCTTTAGAACTCCCTTTGTTGAAATTAGGAATACTATTAATAGTATTCAACCGTATGAATGGGAGCATAGCTTAATGAAACAAGTGTCAATTAAATCTTGGTAAGATCGGACCGTTGGATTGCAAGATTATGGTATGTCTTTGAACCGTATAATGCACACTCAAAGATGAGATTTTGGGGAGTATGTGACTTCAAGGTTAAATAGAATTTGGGTTAAATTTTCAAAAATTAAAGTGAAGATGTTCAGCAATGGCCTGTGTCAACACCTCTTCAATGCAATCTTTCATGTCAAGAACAAACTCATACATAATTATTGTGAATTTTATAAGTGATAGTGACTAATCTATGTACGGTTTAGGACAAAATTTATACATTAAAGTAAGAGAGGAGTGGGTACATTGATCCAAATCAAACTACATACACTAATGGAACATGATCAAGAGAACACAATCCCAAAAAAAATACAACAAAATAAACGTCCAAACACAAGAAATACCACATGGTACATGTGTTGTATTTTTTAGTATTTGCTGTATTATAAGGTATTTGCAATATTTTGGTGTTTTGTACATAGGTATTTGGATAGCTAAGAAAGTCAAATTTCAAAATTTCTTTTTGCATCATTTGCAAAATCAAAAGTTGCACATCTAAACTTCAAACATCGGACTCTGAAATGGTTCACAAGATTTTCGAGCATTTCATTTTCGAGCGATCCAGTGACCACTTAGTGGTTCCGTGGGCACTAAAGGGTTAACACTAAGGGTAGAAAATTTATGTCACACCGTCATAATTTATATCTTTCCCTATCTTGTCACAATTATGTCTTCACGCCGGCCCCTTGCTAAATTTGGGCCCGGAGTTTCTCTTTTCCCAACTAGGGTTTGTCGAGATCGGCACCGACTGGACTTGTCCCGTCCTCTCGCTCGCACTCTGGCCACTCCACGGGACACCTCACTCGCTTCTTTTCAAGTCGAGCTCAATACTGTGCTGGCCGAGGAGCCGGCAGCTGTAGGGTCGGCACGGCATCCATCCCGATCTTCAGGTACTCACGTAACTTGATTCTCACTTGTGGCCACTGGACTTGTCTTTTGGTTGAATGGTATGTAATTCGTTTGTGCAGGTGGCTAGAATTGCTCCTTTGGTCGGAAGTGAAGTGGAATGAATTAGATGGAGTTGTTGCTACTTAGGCTGAAGAGGTTACAAAATGGTATTTTATGTTTAGAGTTAGAAGTACCATTCTATTGAACACCACCTTGATAATGTCGTTTCTGACTAAAACCAAAACCAGTACAATAGTGAGGAATTCATCCCACAGCTTGCGAGCCTCTTGTTGTATTTTATTTTCTTGGTTGACAGCTGTTTTATGAAGTGGTAGACTGGCTGATATGGTTGGGTGTTCGAAGAACTATCAATAGCTTCCGCAAGAGCTATCTGAAGCTGCGCTCTACGTCCTATCATTTACCTGTTTTTCTGTATGTTCTTCTGAAACTGACAAATCCTCTTTTTGTTTTCTATCCTTTGTGTTCTAAGGACTCTAGGAACATTTCATTCACAAGAGTCCTCTTCCATTGCATGTTATGTTCATTTTTAACTTGGTTTTCTCAAGTAAACCTTGTTTCATTTCTCCACATGGTTTCAACAGTGACTGTCAATGTCAACAATGTTGAATGCAGATTTGCCACAACCTCCTCGTTTTTATTGCATAATATGTTGATTACTTGACCAGTAATTAATGAAGGCCTGATTTGACCAAAGATTTTGTTATGCAGGACGGAATTCACAAAAGAGCAGTTGCTTGTACAGTTGGCAAATGGTACCAAAGTTTTGTTTTGGGTGGGCCTTGCAGTCAGTACCGTAGTAGTTGCAATTCTTGGATACTCGATGGTGAAGTATATAACTATCCTAGCCATGTTTTTGTCTTTCTGCACCCTGCAATATGTGGCGTACCGTAAAGTGAATGACAAGGGATTCAAGTAGAAACTTTACTCCTGTCCTGCTACTTATTCATTGAGAGCTCCGTTTGGCTTCTCTGATGTGGAGTCCTTTGCTTGTATTTTCCGGCCCTTTTACTTCTTTGTGATTTGGCATTTTGTATCAAGCCAACGATTGGTCTTTTATTTGAGATGCCTTAGTATACAGAAACTGGACCAAATGGAAGCAAAGACAGCAGCAAAGGCGAAGTCAAAATAATGAGAGCGGGTACGTTCAGACTCCAGGGCTCACACGGTAGTTATAGGTACTTATCACATCTTTTTCAGAGGGCAAGATTGGTTACGGGAAATAGCTAAAAGGTTTTGGAATTTTATCCTAAATGGTTTTATCATCTCTAATAGCTGGTAATTTAATTATGAATGGTTTTATCATCTCTAATATGATGAAAAGATATCGGTTGGTGTTAATAAGTAGAGCGGAGGAATGACGACGGAGAATGAAGAAGAGTCTTCACAGGGAGCGCGTGCTTCCGTTAGAGGGTACCGTGCGCATCCTTACCGGACACCAATTCGGGCCCGCACTTTAGCGCATCAAGGTATGATTGTTCTTGGAAATGAAATCTTGTGTAATCTAAAATTATTAGACGTGTCATGTGTAATTATTTTTAGTTGTGTATGGGTGTTATGTGTTGTTTTCACTCATTTTAAATTTGCATTAATTGTTAGGAGTAGTGGGTGTGGGTGCAGGAAATCCTAGCAATGCCAACACACCCCAGGCAGGGATTGACAGGGTGAATGCACCGTCAGGCATGGAGGCTACCACAGCTGCTGACGGAGGTATTCGTGGAGGTGTCGGAAGCATTGGGGCACGTGGAGGGGCAACTGAGAGTGTCCTGGTCAGGACACTTAGAGAGCAGATAGCAGAGCTGAAAGCTCATAATCAATTGCTACAATCATTGCTTGACAGAAAATCTCTTTTGGCAGTTCCCCGTGTTTGTGAGTGGACCTCTATCCTTCCTCACATGCGGGTACTACCAAAGCAGTTAATGCTTGGCTTAGATCCTGAGAAACACAGGATGCGACCGCGTGAGGAGCATGTGAAAGAAGCAATATTGGATGCGTTTGATGTGGGAGTGGATGATACGCGCCTGCGAAAACAATTTGACAATGCATGGACAGCAGGTTTGAAGACCAAGGTAGGTGTGCACATCACTAACCGCAAGGGCAGATTTTCCACTAATGCGCGGACGGAGTTGTGGCGCTTGCTAGGGGTTCCTAAACCCGTGAACGGCTCTGCTCAAGAATTGGAGGAGTGGAGAGCACGATTGCTACAAATTTATACAGGTGAGTATATTTTGTATATTTGGCTTCAAATATTATACTCCCTCCGTCTCAAAGTTATTGTCATGTTTGAAAGTCATGTTTGAAAGTGCTTTCTTAAGTAGGTCAAAAAAACACTTCCTTGACTGTGGCTAATTTTATTTAGGTTGCAATGAACACATGCAATGTTCTTCAATCATTCTAGTGACAAAATTTGGAAAAAAATTCATCATGTTTCTTACAATATGATCAATGAAATTGGCTCAAAGAAATACCAAACAAATTTGTATGACAATAACTTTGAGACGGAGGGAGTAAGACTTAAGCGTATATTTGGGTCTCTTCCTCACACCTCTTCCTTTTTTTTTCATTGCTTCCTTTGGTATTCCCTCTGTTTCTTCATCGTGCACAAGTTGAGCCTTTTCATCTGTCTACCTTTAAGTGAAAGTAGCGGATTGTCCCTCTTGAAGTTAAGATCGCTCATGTTAACGATCTGTAATAACAATTTTGTTCTTGGATGCTGTAGTAATACTCGAAATAGCTTCTTGATGTCTCCTAATACCTCACCTCATGCCTCCTGTTACCTGATGCCTCTTGCTGTCTGCACCGGTTTTCGGGAAATTTAGTCGTGTTTCAGACAGTGGACTTGCTCTGCAGACGCCGTGCTGACAGAGCATCAACCACTACTAGAATATGGGGGGCACAGCAACACTGCAAACGTTGCTTTTAACACTAGAATGGCCGAGCCCCCGGGGCTAAACAGACGTTGCTATAACAACTCTACAAACGTTGTTGTAATGCAGCAACGTTTTGGAACATGCATTTGCAACGTTTGTGGGGGGCTCAGTTATTCTTTGGGAACACAATTCTTTTAGGTTCCCGACCTTTTTTATGGGGTCCCACTTTCGTATTTTCATACTGAGTCCCTTTTGACATTTACTAACTTACATTCTTGTTTCACATGTTAGACTTACTTTCTCCCTTTCAGTTTTACATTCATAAATTACAGCGGAGTAAAAGGGGAATAGTAATTTGGGAAACTTACATTTTGCGTTAAGTAATTTCAGGACTAAATTACTACGTTTTTTTACAGTAAGTTTTCACTACATTCCGATAGTAATTGCTAGGAGTTAAAATATTTTCCGAACATGAATATAAAAATAATGTTATTTTATTCACAGAGTTCAGGATTATAAATTGCCACGTGTCACTAATCTATGGGGGGTGTCAGTGGCTTTTGTGATGTTTTTTCTTGCCAATCTCTCTCATTCATCAAGGCCACGTGTTATCTTTTTGGGTTGGCACATTAGAGCCACGTCACTTAAATATCATCTATATTTGTGCCAGATGCTTCGTGCCATTATCTCTCATTGGATAAAAATACAGCTCAAATAGTAACCTTTTTCATCGTTTTTTGGATGGAATAGTGTATTCCATTGTGCGATTTTGGGGTCCGCCTAATTGGAATTCACAGTGGGGCGGTTTCAGTTGATTACATCATTCACATCCACTGCAGTCTATTATTAGAGCAACGAAGGCATGTATTATACATTCAGAGGGAAGAAGTACTATAAAACATAGTATTATACATTGCCGATCTTGGGCATTATTGCATAATGTTCAAAGCAAGTCCGAAGACTTTTTGGGTGGAAGCATAGGTCATATGTCCATGTTTGTCAAAAATATGTTCTTCCGCATAATTATGCTAAATAATTACTGAAGTTTTAGACGGTTGACTCCCTAGGCCATTCCCTATACTATACATTGAACAAAAATACATTTGTACCATTTGTACAATTTGACAGTACAGGCACTTTGCTCTAGATACTAATACATGCATAAGGGGGACACCACCGGTTATGAAACCATGCTCTCTTGGATACCTACTCTGATGTATCCGTTCCATCATCCTCTGATTCCGTGCCATCAGTGGATGCTTCCTCACTCTCTCCAGAAGTGGCTGAAATTGAAGGCTCTTGCGATGGAAGACTCTCCGTCTTTTTAACCGTATTTTTCTTTGCTTTGGTCCTCATCTCTTCCAGAATGTCTTTCATGCAAGGGCTTTTACCTGTCATAGCTGCTTGATTAACTCTCTCTTCAAGGGCAGTCCATCCATTGCGCTTTCCGAATGACAGTTCCTCATCAGTGGGGTCTCTCTTGAAGGTCTCAAGCTACATGCACAAGCCAAGGGCAAAAATGTGTTAGTCCTTACTGTTTTCAACCTAAGATATTACATTGTACACTCAGACTCACTAATGGATTTCTTCCCTTCACTTCCTACTAGTTTTACATAAAGATAAATGCTTCGCCAAAAAAAACAGTTCACTACTTCTACATAGCTTAGTCATAATGACTAAGCTACACATGACCTTGATCCAAGGAAATACGGGGCATTTCGAGTCACTACCCACCCCATTCAGCCAACAGTCCCCACACCTTATAAATAGTAAAAAAAGCCAATGCCCACATCCATTGGAGTAATACCCACTAACAGTGACAGTCCTTTATGACGTATGGGTTTCACATCCCATCATAGATTCTGGCTCCACTGCCCTGTCAATGAAAGGACCCTATGCAAATGCAAAATTCTGAAGCAAAAGTTCAGGCACGGATGAAGTATGCTTGAAATTCCACACTCCTGCCCCTACACACTTCACATGAAGTCATTCCCAACTTTTTTAGACACCAATGCACAGATGACAGGGAGGAAGAAAATCAGGTGACTAGTCTGCTTTTACACAATACAGAGTATTACGGTGAAGATTGAATAAATAGAAATTTGAGAGCTTCTAAAACCATCTTTGTTTCTCTGTCTTGCTTATTCAAGGTCACACATCCTACGGCAATACATCAGTAATCACCCAACAACTATACACATGTAAGTTGAACCCATTATTTTACACTCCGAAGTCGTTTATCGCCCTTTTTCTATATCGCTAAGAACCACTGCTGTGCACATTGTATCAATTACTGTGGACTAAGACGTTACTGAAATATCAATTATCACTACTTGTATCACTACTAGTTAATAATTAAAGATACTTCAATTACCAACGGTGTTGACGAGTGTTACTGTACATATTAATCACATCGACTACATTTGATACTGTGAAATTAAATGTACCTACGGTATCGTAGACTGGATGAAAAAATTAAAAATACAAAAGTGGCCTAAATCACGAATCCCCATTCTCCTTACCATCCCTGCAGATTCATGGGTCTATGACATTGAGACCAACACCCACCATCCAACAAGCCAACACCCACCATCCAAATCCAAACACCCAGCACCTTCAAGCCATCACCCATCAATACCATACCCATACCCCAGCACTTGACCATGCCCCATAAAATTAACGGCTTCCCCACTTTAAACAACCCCAGCCACCATTACTGCAGCACTTTCAACAAGAACGTGAACACCACTGTCTTTTACCCTACACTCTAACATAAGCATGTACTCATGGTTTATGCATAAGATTCAATACAGTTCCAAACAATTACATAAAAATGGAGATTGTGTACTCACATATCGGTGTCCAATTCCCTTCAAGCCGGCAGGACCACATCGGTGACTGCATCCCACCTCCGCCATTCGTGCATTTGCTGCGGCTTTGCACAATTCAGACTTCTTTCTCTTTCGTTCGTCCTTGGTAGCTTCGTAAATCTTTTGCCACGACTCCCTGGAGCACCCACTAGGTCTTGGAACAGCTTTCCAATTCTTGTACGTTTCAAATTTTTTCTTTAATCGGCACCGTCTCTCCCGTAGATTTCCTCCCACTGCTGCCATAATAGTCTTGGGCTCCCAGGGGCCCGGATATATTTTACGGAGAAGCAATGTGAATCGAGCTTTAAGTTCCGGGCATTGTCGATTCCAATTTAAGTGCCAGGGAAATTCTTTAGACGCCTGGTCAAAAGCGTAGTTCCTCATGTGTTCTCCAAAAGCACCAGAAGGGGCAGCTAGTGTGTTTACCTCGAATGGGGGAATCTCCGTGGGCTGCCCCCAGCTAGCCTCGGTTCCGGACTGCCCATCGTTCCTGTTGGTCTGCGACTGATTTCCTTGCAAGCACTATACACCAGGGGACGACGTCGCCTTCGAAGAATCTGCTGACCCGTTCTCCCGAGGTCTAGTACGTCGGTGCTTCCGTCGTGAGGGGCCAGCGAGGCCAGTAGATGGCTCGCCATTCAACGATGGCTGCACAAAAGTCTCTGGTGCTGCAGTCGCGTGGCCAATCGGGCCAGGAGACTTGGATGCCTCTCCATCCACCCCTGCCTCCCTAGCCGGCTGATGCTCTTCAGCCCCCACCCCCTTGTCTTTTGCTCCATTCCCATCCCTTCCCTTCTCAGCACCCTCCCCACGCTTGTGATTGTGTTTTTTTAATTTCTTCTTTTTGTCCTTATGCTCCTTCCCCTTGGCCTTCCCCCCCACCCCCTTGTCCTCCTCCACTGCCTTATCCTTCCCCTTGGCCTTCCCTCGATCAGCACCCTTGACGGAGTCCTCACCACCGTCCTTCTCATTGTGTGGTCGAGGGGCTCCGCTTGACCCCTTCTCAACTTGTCCCTCTTGCGCGTCTCCAGCTGGACAAGGGTCTGAACCTTTGTAAAGATGCGCAAGGCTGCCCTTGGTCCTCCTATAATGCTCTATTGTGGCCACACCAAGATCCCATCTTCGCTCATAATCTGCCCTCGCCGCTTCTAGTTCAGCCTGCTTCTCAGCATCTCGTTTCTTTGGCTGACGAGTGGCTTGTGTCGATTTTGAGCTGATGGAGTAGTGACTCTGCGTATGGGGAGGGCTTCTAGCCGAGTTGCTGATTGGAGTTACAAGATTATCGTCTCCTACTGCTATCGCAACTACGTGAGGGTGTGAGAATAGAAACGCCTCACGTTCGTGTTCGGGTAAGAATTTCAGTAGGTTTGAAATGTCTCTAGGTGCAATGGGTTGAGCAGTGTTTGTGCCCACGGCAGTGTTCATGGCATATTTGGGGTTTGGCTGAGTTTGGGGTCTCGTCTGGTCCTCGTTTGGAGTCTGCTCTGGCATGTTTGGAGTCTGCTCTGGTCTTGCATGATCTACAATTCTAGGTCCTGGCGCTACTGTCGGGGCCTTGGCAGATGTGGAGACTCGCTGCGTTTTAGAATTTAGAGGATCTATGCATGTGAGCCCTGGCACTACTGGCTCTCGCATGGTGTTCGCAATACCATCTGCCTTTGTCGTGTTACCTGCATCTGCACAAAAACTGCTTGCCTTGGCCACATCTATCACAACAGGTGCTTGTTCGCCCTCATCTAGCACTATTGTAGGGAACTCTACATCTGGGACTACTGGGTTCGATACGTTTATATTGGGCACTAGATTGACCTCCGCTGCAGTTCTTTCATTTCCAGTATGAACTTCATTTGTGTTACGATCTAACGAGTCTGGAACTAAACATCGAGGAGTTAGATTTGTGCGTGTAATAGGGCGTCCTCTGACTAGTCCTGGACTGTCAACTACAATGTTTGGAAATATGGGTACCCCTGAGACTTGCACTTTGGGTGAGTTGAAAGGGGACGATAATCCAGCATCTACAGGCAATTGCGTTGGTGAGACGTATACATTAATGTGCACATTGCCAGTAGGGGAAGGAGGAGGTGTACCACGCAGTGGATGTGAATTGTCTTGCTTTTCGGCGCTCCTCGCCGCTCTTAGAACGCCCGCCATTGCTAATACCTCGCCCATGACCTCCTTCAGGGCAGCTACTTCCTTTCGGCCCCCGCCCTTGCGTAGACTCACCCGCCTCCCTTGTGCTGGCGCCCTGGTACGCTTCGAGGGGTGATCCAGACCCTCCTGCACAGGGCGTTTCTTTGACGAAGAGGGGGCATCAACCGCGACGCGTTGTCCTTCCTCCGGCCTCCCAACTACTTCCTCAGCGTGAGATCCCGTCGTGTGCACAACTGGCGCGCCACCTCCCTCCGGCGTGGTGATTTCGGCTACGCGTCTGAGTTTGGAGGTCCTTGTCAAAACGGGGGAGACTGGCGGCCCTCCTTGCCCCGCCACCACCCTCTTTGTCGTTGACGCCAACGCAGCTGCAGCATTTTGATTCGCTCCTTTGTTTTCTTTCTCAGCCGGTAGAAGCTTGCGCTTCTTCGCTTCGCGCGACTTCCCCATCGACCGCTACGCACTGTCCCACCACAGCACCTGACAATGCGTTAGTGAGTAACCGCAGTCCCAAGCAAAGGAAATAAGATCACCAATACAAGCGCGCCTGGCCAAAATCACCAGAGCCAAATGTGGCCAAAAACACCAAAATTCACCAAATGTGCCCAAAATCACCAATTCCTGTAAGTTTGTGATACTAACCTTGTGCTTGCGATGCAGGTGGCGAAACTCCACGCACAGCGAGGCGATCTCCTCACCCCTGCCAATAGTAACGAACTCCGCCCTGTTCTAAAAACCAATCTGAGCGCTTGCAACTCCGAACTACCAACCTGAAGTTCCTAAACCTAAGACCGATGGTATTGCCTCACGCTCACATTGCAACCTCTGTCGTGCAAAAGGCTGGTGCGGGAGGACGAAGACACAATTTTCTAAGTCGTGAGGGAGCGCGCAGTGTGAGACAGAGAGTGGAGGCAGCTGCAGAATGAGGAAAGAGAATGAAAACCAGGGTCGCAGGGTTTCCTAAACCCCCACGGCCCTGATTACGCCCGGAATGATTGAACGGCCAAGATGCAGCTTGAGGTACAGGCCGTTGGCTGACGTGGCAGGTCATTTGACGACGTGGCAGCTAAACTAACTGACGTGGCAGGTCATAAGGTATGTTTTCTAACTTATACTCTGTGAGTGTCACTGTAGTATTTAAAATTTCTACCTACCATTAATTGCTTGTGTTTAGGGTAACTAGAGCCCATTAGTAGTATACCCTAAACCCACACATTGTTAAATGCACATGAATCAAAACTAGATTGTTATTTTCCATGCGTCAATCTTCTATCATTGGCACATGATATTAGAGGTGATATTTAGATCACTTGTACCTTTGATTTACATAAGTGGTACATTGTACTTGATGTTGACTTCACACGATTTGTATTCGCTAATTACACCATTCAAAAGTTTTTAACCACATGGACGCGACAAATTTATATTTAGCCTATGGAGGGGTTAACTTTGTATATACAATGCTATGGAGCGCCTAATTCCCACACAAGAAGAAAATTAAAAAATCCATGAAGTAAGTTAATCATACTTCAAAAATATGCATTGCAAGCATTATTATCTAGCATAATTGTGGTTTTAGAGTGAAATGAAAATTAGCTCAAATAGAAAAAATTATGCAGATAATACACTATGTTCACTTCATAGAGCATCCATTCTCAATCTGTTCCCGAGTTCCACTTGTAAATAATCCAAGTATAGTCTCCTGTGAAATCAATGCATTCATTATGAGATTTGAAATTACAACATAGTATTTATTTAATTTCCATGAATGAAGATACACAAAATATATTGTTCAAACACAAACATGCATTGTGGCAAATAGTCAACATTAGTAGTATACCCTATGAAAGCCATGGAGAAGTTAATGGCACATGAATCACACTTGGATTTTTTTTCCCATTCTTGATTCACATATCATTAGTGGATGATAGTTGATGTGATATTTAGATCAATTGTACTTGCGATTTACATGAATGGTACATTGTATTTGATGTCGATCTTGCATGGTTTGTATGCTCTAATTACAAAATTAAGGTAATTCGAAACAAATCAATCCAAGTATTTTCTTGTTTATGAAAATGAGGGTTACATTTTTCGCCTTACACTATGTCCTCCCTAATTCCCACAAAATAGTAAAATGAAAATAAATTCCTAGAAACAAATAATCCTACTTCACAAATATACAATGTGAGCATTATTATATGTAATTTTCGTGGATTTTGAGTAAATCGGCCTTTTATAATACATAGTTACACATACTTCTTAAAAAAATTCAACACAAATTATTCTATGCAATCAAAAACTTTCCAACTCTTTGGATAGATAATGGCTATTTGACAAAGTTTCTAATTTGCTTGTTTGTTTTGCATAAACAAAAAATTGCATCTACTTTACAAAATTGAAGGTCGGCCAGAAAGCAAATTCACAAAACTTCCGACGACATGGAGGGCGTGTTCGATTCTAGTCAAAAGGGTAGCGAGTTAGGGGCTATTGTGGATGTTGAGCCAGTAGAGAATTTTGCGAAAATGAAACCCAGCTTAGTCGTGAGGCTCGTCAAATTCTGAAACAATATGACATAGAGGGGTCACAGAAAAAGCGATTTAAAAAAGAGAAAAATAGGAAGGTCATAGAAGAAATGGTGCTACGGAATGAAGAAATTTTGCGACAGTCAAAAGAAATGTTGCGAGTGTCAGAAGAAATTCGCTTGCAGACATTATGTCTACAGGAACAGTCCCGAAAACTCATAGAAGAGATTTCTGATGACGTTCATGAATACCCATAGGGGAGATATAGCAATAACTATTTTTATGCAAAAAAAATGTTTATGCAAATATGTTTATGCAAAAAAAAAATTTATGCCTAATTTTTTATTATTGACATGGGTAACTTTGGATCAGTAGATATTTTATCATGCCTCGTAAAAGGAAGCCAATTGGCGAAGTGCGCTCAGTGGACCTTCTAGCACAAGTAAATTTGAATCAACGGGCAGGGCGTGCACAACGTGAAAGTTTCCCTCGAAGGAGACGCGGTGAAGAGAGTGATGGGGAACATGAGGGAGAAGAAGCAGAATTCCACAACGTATGCCCATGTCGTAGTTGCGCCCGCTTATCTCGGCCGACCGTTAGATTCATGTCTATAATTGGACGACACATACGATCCCATGGCACTTCGTCGAAGTATGAGGTACATTTTCTCTATTTTCGATATGTCCAACACTGGTTTTCATAAACCCCTAAGCGCCTAGATATGATAAACCCCTAACTTAATATATTGTGTTTTTATGCAAAGAATTGTTTCTTTTACATAAAACATACTTGAAATTGGCCCTTTGTTACCGGAATAATTTTCTTCACTACATTATGAAATATCACGCAAATAAATTTTAAAAAATCAACGCATCTACATGTCAAATTTTCATGATAGGATATGACTTCTACATTTGGAGATTAATGGTTACCTAACCATGTGAAATGATTGAAAGAACCCCTTGATTTTGTAGACAAGATCACATGATGGTAGTACAATGAAGGAACGCCATAATTGGTGTTGACATAAATATCATGCACATGGGGGGCTTGTCGATTTCGTGCGCTATGAGTGAGACTTATATTAATTACTTTGTATTATCAATGAACTAATTGGATTAGTTTACGCTAATTGGATTTTTGAGACCTATAATACACAATTTTCTCTACATTGTACAATAATGATGACACATGTCATATAATTTTATCCTATAGTACATTGCTTTAGAACCGTAAAGCATTTTGTCGAAGAATCAAATATTGACATATTATTAGGACGTGGGTGAATACACAAAGTCATAAAGTCAAATGTCGGGCCCTGTAGACATATGACACTACATTGTACATTTTAGCACAATCATTGGAGTTAATTACTGAAATAAAAATATATGTTATAATGTAGGGAAGATTCAATGATCCAGTCTCTCTTTGGTGGTGATGGATATGTAACTTAAAACATAGTTGGGTCAGGCTTAGCGACCATCTTTTAATTTGTTCGCACATTACATCAGAGCTCCAAAACACACCTGAACCCAATAAAACCCCAGTGAGTAACCCCCAGCTGTTGAAGCCCTACTCCTAGACATACCCCATGTTACATCTTACATGTTTTAATACACATGTATGTGACCTTGAACCCACTGTAATTTTATAAAAATTATCGTTTTAGAAACAATGCTTATGCTGCCCATCCTGAACGTCCAATTCATTACAGTGCTGAGGGCACGGTCATGACTCTTATAAAGAGTGCACAAATAAAACCAGCACTACTGTACTCCAACAGGTTCGGGGGATTTTTTTTATTCGTAATCATCAACCCCTTCGGTGATTGAGGGCATAAGGACAAAATCTAAATGTGTTATAAAATGTTGCTTCTACAACTACAATGAAGGTTGGTCCAAAAGAGAAACTGAGAAGCACAATGTTTAGTAATTATCCGTACGGTCAAAGATGTCTCCGATACTCATTAAAAAAATTCAGAAGCCTTTATTGTTTATTATTCACCAATTTCTACAAATGATGTACGTAGAATTTGAAACTTGACACGATTGGTTTTAAGATGCTATTCCATTGTAAAGTTCATAAAGCATACAAGGTTTTATGCACATTGAAAAATACGGAGTTCACTGGATCGTGGAATATTTTATATATTCAATCAGAAATATCTGTTGTAAATATAGTAATGCTGAACATGTGTTAATGATGGGCAGGCTTTTTATATAGCAGGTTTGGGTGACCGTCCTATAGGGCCTCTCCAGATAATGGCTGCAGCCAGAGCTAATTCCTCTCAGCCAAATACCGTTGCCATGGAAACCATAGATAATGATGAAGGGGATGACCCAGACATTGTCATGGCAGATTTCATATTACACCACATAGGTGTAGAGCCAGTACCTTTGGAATTTGAATCAGAGGAGTTTCATGAGGAGGAAGTTACAACTTTGGAGAGAGAGGCCTCCACACCCATTTATACTGGAGCTTCAACTAATAGACTAGCAATTATTATGATACTGCTCAAAATTCAAGCTAAAAATCCAGGGATGACTAATGTGTGTCTTGATGATGTGTTGAATGCTATCAACAACCACATCATTGACAAAAAATTAGAGTCAAAGATGCCCAAGACCCGAGCTGAAGCACGAAAGGTAATTACAGAAATTGGTCTAGATTACGAGTCCATTCATGCGTGCCCTTGTGATGATTTTCTATATTTTGGCGAAGGAAATGACGACCGAGACTTTTGCCCTAAGTGCAATCGCTCTCGCTATCGAGAAGGACTTGTTGGTCTAAAAATTCCCAAAAAGGTAAGCAACAAACTCCTCGCATTTATCATTGTACCTTCCTATTTTGTTTTTCATTCCCAGTAATGCATCATCTTTATATTTTTCCATACTTTACTAAGTTTTTAATATTGGAGTTTTTATGCTTCACTAGAAAATGCACTACTTCCCTATAACCCCGAGGTTAAAGGCTATATATCGCAGTCCTACCCTATCGCGATTGATGACACATCACTATGACCACGCAAGCAAAGATGGAGTTATGAGGATTCCTTCGGATTGCAAGGCTTGGAAGCATGTCTTGATGAAATATCCTTCTTTGGACGTCCGGCACGGTTCGGTTTTTCTGGGTCTTGCAACAGATGGCGTTAACCCGTTTGGAAATAATGCAACTAGTCACTCGACGTGGCCGATTGCGTTGGTGAATTTAAACATCCCCCCATGGTTGGCAATTAAACCAACGCACATCATCTTGTCGGCCATAGTTCCAGGTTCCAACCCTAAACCTCTCATTTCTTTTTATTCACGGATTTTTGTGATAGCTAGAAATGTAAAATAATATATAGACCAAACTAATGTTGATTTTGCATATATTTGGTGATAAGTTATTGAAATACTGAAATTACTAGTTCACAGTGAAGTAAAGTACATTATTAATGTTGAATTTTACTGTAAATATTCTACAACACTTAAAATTATTTAAATAAAGCACTGCACAAAATAGGTATAGTAATGTTATATGCAGCAATTTACATAAACATGTTGTAAGTTTTTACCATTCGCCAAATTAATTGCCCTCTACACCTACATGATGGGGATATCTCAATAGTATTGGAATAAATGTCATTGGTAAATTTTGGACAGTCAACAGTAAAAAATATATAACATATTACCTTCTATAATTATGTACCACTACTCTACATATTTAGCGTAGTTGAATTATCAAAGTTGACCCGTTTTCCCATATTCTACGACTTTGCAAACAATTTGTAGAAGGTAACGTTGACTTCCAAGATTAGAGTTATTTCCTGGAGGATTAAACAAACAATTTAGTTTGGCATTTAGGGGTTAAACCCAAACACTTACACTTAAATTACATCATAATCCTATTGTATATGGACAGGGAAAAAAAAGGTTAAGGATATGAATGTATACCTCAGGCCGCTTGTAGAGGAGTTGAAGAAATTGTGGACGGATAGGGTGCGTGTAACTGATATGTCTTCTAGTCATATCAACCGTCGTACGTATGTCACAAATGCGGTTTTGATGTGAAATATGCATGATTATCCCGGTTATGGAATAGCATCTTCTTTACAAACACAAGGTTACCATGCATGCCCTCCGTGCGGGCCAGTTGAGGTACCCGCATATTCTACCGAGTTCTTGGGAAAAATAATTTACCACGGGCACCGTACGTTTTTGGTGCGCGGTCACAAATGGAGGGCCCGACGGTATAATGCTTTGTGGGGTGGTTATGACGAAGAAAGCAAGGAACCACCAAAACGATGGACTGGGTATGAGTGGCTTGCAATGTGGACTCAAGTAGAAGAAGGTATGGTGCCTTTGGCGACATCAGGAATGAAGGGGTTGAGTATCTTCTTCGAACTCGATTATTGGGCAGTGAGTACTCTACACTCCCATTATAATTAGTGGGATCGGGTATATTTCCCTCCAACTATATATCAGGTTTTTTAATTCCTAAATGATGGAGGGTGTAAGGGCAAAACATGAACTTGTTTATAAAAATTATTTATGAAACTTTGAGGACGGTGGGTTGCATAGAGAGAATGGGGAGAATGTTGTTTAGAATCTATCAATACTCATACATGTTTAAATTTTTTTTACGTTATCTTCTCAGAAGGAATTTAAGAGCATTCATCCCAATTATTTATCAAGCTTACTTAAAAAAATTTAAGAATAAGAATTTTTTTATATATCGTTAAACTAGACTACGTAAACACTTCAAACATTTAAAAACAAAGTTTTCGAAGGAGAGGACATCATTACTTTCCCCAACTAGTGTATGAAGTGTTGTAAGGCTAGACAATGTAGAAGCGTTTGTCTTGTGTGGAGTTTAACTCGGATTGACATGAATAAAATTTAATCGGAATGTAGTGTTGATTTATTATTTGAGAATATCATAAAATGGTTGTTCCATCACTGAGGAGTTAACGAAACCGATTTAATTTATGAACTTATATTTGGAACGTGTGCAAACGCAGGATCATTTAATCCCTCATTTACTAGACCCAATGCATATTGAGAAAAATTTGTGTTCAGCTCTTTTTAAAACTATCACAAACGCAAAAGGCACAAAGGCAAATTCGGTGGAACAAAGGTTGGAAATGGAGGGCATGGGCATAATGGAGCATTTGCACGCACAAGAAAGTGGCGTGGATGCCAAAGGTAATACGGTGTACACTTACGCAAATGCTCCATGGGTATTGACGAAAACCGATTTTGACCTTGTCATTGGTATACTGAAAGATATAAAAACTCCCCGAGGTTATGGGTCTTCATGGAAATACAAGTTTCCAGATAATAAAATATCAGGAGTGAAGACCCATGACTACCACAACCTCTTGTTGGATTTATTGCCTATTGCAATTAGGGGAACTTTATCGCCAGAACTACGGCAAATCATTTATCGTCTAGGGGCACTTTTCCATTGGTTGAACAATAAGGAAATATTGGAATCGGAGGTGCAGGGCATGGAGGAGGAGGCAGCAAAGTTGATGTGCTTAATGGAGCAACACTTGCCACCCAATTTTTTTGACATTCAGCCACATCAGATAGTACATTTGCCTGGAGAAGTGGCATTAGCAGGTCCAATTCATTACCGATGGATGTACTATTTGGAACGGTACATGAAGGTCATGAAAGGCTGGGTAAGACAACGAGCACGTCGAGAGGGCTCTATGGCAGAGGGGTATGTTATTTACGAGGGAATGCACTATCTCACGGAGTACACTAGCAGATTATCGCCGAGTGCACCGCAGTTGTGGAGTGTGAAAGAGGATCCAAAGATTTCTGGTTATTTATTGCCCAAAAACCACAAGATGCAAAGATTAGGCAATGAACCAGTTGGAAAAGTTTTTTTACACCAAGCTCATTGTTTTGTACTTCGAAACGATCCAAGTTTGGCACACTGGAGATCTATGTATGAAGCCAAAGATTCTTCCACATTGCCACCTTTTGATGAGTGGATTCTTTCACAAATTCAAACCTTTATTAGTACGGGTACTCAAGTGTCCGATAGGGAGTACCATTTGGCCTTGGGTCCCCATCAGAAGGTGAAGTTTTTTTCACACATGTGGGTGGAAGGAAAATTCCTCAGAATACATGCACGGGAAGGGCCAAGCAAAGTAACACAAGACTCAGGTAAATATTTCCCACTTTAATTGTAGTTACACTTACAATCATTTTTTTTCCGATTATAATAAAAAATGACTTTCTAAAACTAGTGAACCCTTAACCCCTAAGTGCTTGAAGAACCATATTATGGAAGCTGTAAGGTCATTTGAACGTTTAGGAAATGAAGGCCTTGACTATGTTTATAACTGGCATTTTCATTAGATGTTTAAATTAAATTATTATACATTTTTCGACCGTTGGGATTGGAGGATAGGCTTTATTTGCCATTTTCATATGAATGGGAAATTTGAAATTGGAGTGTCCAAAATTCGCAGAAATTTCTAAGGATGCTCCAATCATAGGGATCGTTTATTATCTTCACTTTCATTTATTTACTACTTGTAACTATAACTTTTATCTACCTTAAATACAATTTCTTATATTAAATTTGATAAAAAATATATTTAATTTGAATATTTATCTTGTTTACATAATAAAGCATTCAAGATATAGTAAATACATTGCCATATTTAACATCACTTCAAATGAAGCTGTTACGGTTGAGAGCCCAACATCTTTGTGTAAACCAACATATTGTGAATTTTAATGTGACTTTGGATATGAATTAAATAGGAGGTGTAGAACCAGTTCATATACACTGGAGTACAGCCGTATAATGCAGGCCGGCATGGCAAATGCTTAGCGTTTGCAGTTAAGTGACAGATTTATTTGCACAGGGATCGGTGTGTTCTACAGTCTAGAGTGGATAGGATCTAAGGATTATGAAATAATGAATAATAAATGTGCGCTTTCAGTGGTGATTATGATAAATGTATGAAGTTGACATGTATTACTTCGAGAACAAATGGAATTAGCTTCGGTAAATTTGAGTTTAAAATTTTCAATTGAAGTGAATCGGATTATTCCCAAATAAGAACAGGGCGAGAGGATGTTGTATTGGACCATGATCCAGTAATGGGTACATACAAAGTGTACTAATGGAAGAGGTATGAGAGAGTGGATTGGACAATATAATGTCTAATCAGAGTTAGATTGGAGTCAGCATTATGTGTACAGGACGAATGATGGCAGTGGCTAAATATATATAGTCCATGCCAGAATAACGAGCTAATTATGCGAATTTAACCCCCCCCCCCCCTCCATGCACTACCAATTAAATACCACAGTGGATAATTTCTGGCAATATCTACTATGTGAGATGTAGTCAAAGTTGTTATTCTTGAATTTGTGTCTCAGTGAATAGTATTTAAATTTTGGTGTTCGATAATTCGGTAAAGTACTGTTCAAATTATAATTACTACCAAAATATGCAAACAACGTAGCAAATGCAATTCATGGTGAACTCGGAGGTGAATTGTCGGGAAAAAAAAAAACTCTGTAACTCCTAAACGTAGCAGGGTGTCCCTAGAAATAACAATTTGAGAAAAAACATGTTAAAGTACCATTTACAAGAATAATTTGGAATCCATATAGAAATGAAAGTTCAAGAGTTTGAATTTTAGATTCTCTATCTACGGTTTAATTCATTCATATAGGAACTATTATTTAATTATGAAATGTGAAATCCAAAATTATAAATGGGAAAGTGGTTGTCAAAATATATTCCATACAATATTACATAAAAGTAGTAGAAAGCAATTATGCCTTGTCTAGAAAAATTTGGTATATTATACGAAGAACCTAAACATAGGAATCGATAGAATTATTATTTATGGTGAAATTTCAATAATAGAGTACCGTGACGATATCCATCATAATCGCAAATTTTGAAGCTAAATTTGTGCGTTCGAATTAGACTAACATAAAGCAGTAAAGTTAAATAATGTTTGCATGAATGTTTTAGTCTTAAATTGTTTTCTCATAGAACTAAACGGTTACTGTTGTACCAGGTATTAGCGCACATTTCTATGACACCGAAACTGAAGGTGAAGAACCTAGCACAACAGAATATTTTGGAAGGATTCAAAATATCGTGCAACTTCACTTTACATCTTGTACCGTAACTTTATTAAAGGGGTTATGGTATGATAGCAAATCTATCCGAAGATCCGCTCCAAACATGATCATTGACGAGTGTGGATTTCCCAGGGTGAAAACGAGAACATACCTTCCATCACATCTAGCATGTCATGAGCCATTTGTATACCCACACGAATGTGACCAGGTGTTTTTTGTGGAGGACCAAATTAACCCTGGGTGGAGTTTGGTGAAAAAGGTGGATCCACGGTCAAAACCGGTTGTCTACAAGGGCATCCCAGCTTCATCAGGAACAGGAGACTATGAGGCTAGTGAAATTGAAAGAGACAGCACGAGATTTGGGGTGGCCACGGCCAGCATTGAACCGGTCAACCAGACCGTGGATTTCAGTGTGGAATTCGTGGATGAAGAAGATGAATCAGTGGACGGAATAGAATCAGGTAGGGAAGATGAAGATCAAGAATATGACGTGGACTCCGATGTGGATTTGGAATCAGCACAAGCACCAGAGGAAGTAACCCAACACCCTAGAAGAACATTCCAGCGGTACATAGGAGACCATGTAGTGGCAGAAGAATCTGTATCTGGGTCTGAGAGCGAGGATTACATTGAGGATGAGGATACATTAGGGGAACCAGTGGACAGTGATTGATCTGTAATTCATAGCACAACTTAGGGTTTTACCCTTTTTTGTTTTCTATGTATTAGAATTCGATTGGAAACAATAATGTAAATATTTTGTATGAGAAATATCTTGAAATGGGTATACCCAAATCCGAACAGAAAGAATTGCAACTGTGGGGGCTGTACTTTGCCTTCATGTCCCAAACATTCAGCTACCAAATATTGAAGGTAGAGAAGATTGCACAAGGCACACACACAAACACAAGGAATGCGTAGAAAGAGATAATCTTTACTCAAAGGCCTTCCACCTTAAGTAGTGTACACTAGGAGGTCACCATGGACAAACCATATGGGATAACTCATCACAAGGACATTCTAGAGATCAGCCCATGCCTAACCCCTCCTCCCACACACCATTATTTAGCACCCGTACGTCTTTGGCTTCTAGCAATACTACGTTGCATCAATTACCTCAATACTCCCACTTTGCGTAGAGCCAAAGCCTCTAAGTCCAAATGCTATTACTAATCGTTGGTGTCGGTCTCTACAAAGACCCTTTGTGAGCACATCCGCCACCATGTGCTCCGTTGGGCAATACTCCAAATGTATAACTCCCAATTCCAACTTCTCCCGAATGAAGTGGTATTGCACATCAATGTGCTTCGTGCATGAATGATGTGTAGGGTTCTTTGCAAGTGAAATGCACCCTTGGTTGTCACACATAATCGTTGTAGCCTCACCTTGTGTGCAACCCACATCCACCATTAGTTGCCTCAACCAAATGGCCTCCTTCGTGGCATGGCTCGTAGCCATGTACTCGGCCTCCACCGTTGATGTCGCCGTGGTTTGTTGCCGCTTGCTATTCCACGATACCGCTCCCGATCCGACCTTGAACATGTAGCCCATTGTCGATCTTCGATCGCTCGTGTCTCACGCGTAGTCCGCGTCACAATAGCCGCTCAACACAATGTCTTTGCCTCCAAGACACAACTTCACATCGCTTGTGCCCCTCAAATAACGCATGATCCTCTTGACCGCCATCCAATGCATCGAGCCCGGTCTCGCCATGTGTTGACTCACCACGCTAATTGGATACGCAAGGTCGGGCCGTGTCGCAATCATCGCATACATCAATGACCCCACCGCTTGCTTGTATGGCACCTCCGCCATCGATTTAGCCTCCATCGCATACTCCTCCTCCGAAAGCTTGACGAGCTTGGAGTTTGCATCCAATGGTGTTGCCACGGGCTTACAATCCTCCATCCCGAATCTCTTGAGCACGTCCATCACATACTTGCCTTGACTCATGGTGATAGTGCGTGTAGCCCTGTCTCGCACAAACTCAACACCAAGACAAAAGTGCAATTCTCCAAGATCACTCATCTCGTACTCTCTCTCAAGCATGCCTTTTAATGCATTCATTAAACTCATGAGGCTTGCAAGAATGATCAAATCATCAACATATATGATCACAATCACCACATGTTGCCCCTCTTGCATGAAGTAGAGACTATGATCCGCAATGCTCCTAGTAAACCCGTGTGCAACCAAGAACGTGTCAATCTTTTGGTACCACGCTCTTGGAGATTGTTTCAACCCATACAATGATTTTTGCAACTTACAAACAAGGTGCTCATTACCTTGTTGCACAAACCCCTCAGGTTGCACCATGTAGATATCCTCCTCCAAATCGCCATTCAAAAATGCGGTCTTCACATCCATTTGATGCATCTCCAAGTCCAAGGCCGCTCCAATGGCAAGAATGCATCGAATGGTGGTGAACTTGGCCACGGGAGCAAATGTCTCGTGAAAGTCCACCCCATGCACTTGCGCGAACCCCTTGGCTACTAATCTTGCCTTGTGACGCACAACAATACCCGAAACATCCCTCTTTGTCCGAAACACCCATTTGCAACCAATGGGGTTGCGATCCTTTGGAATGGGAGTTAATTGCCACGTACCGTTAGCAATTAGAGAGTCGTACTCCTCTTGCATGGCGCGCTCCCACTTGACCGCATCCTCACCTTGCATGGCTTCTCGAATGGTCAATGGACCATCCGATAATGCCACATTCGCATGCTCGTCCTCCACTTGAGGGAAGATGTGGTTCTTCCACCATTCTCCAGGTGGCTTGCGCGATCTCTCGGGGTACCGCCGCTCGCTTGAAGAAACTTGCTCCTCTTGCGTGCCCTTTGCGCCATTCTTGGCCTTTGAGCTCGATGGCGCTTCAACAACCTCCGTGTCGCCAGCTTCGTCATCGCTGTCATCATCACCTACATCAACAACACTAGGAGACTTGGAGGGTGTGTCCACCAAAACGTCTCCACTACTCCCACTTGGACCAACCTCCAAAGGAGCCTCCATCGTAGACTCCTCACAAAATGTCACATCACGTGACCGAATGATCTTCCTCGTGTCCACCGACATGAGTCTATACGCCTTGGTACCTTCACAATACCCAAGAAACACACATTTCAAGGCCTTAGCCTCGAGTTTCGTCCTCCGTTCGTCAGGAACCTTCGCATATGCAATGCATCCGAAGATGCGCATGTGTGCAACACATGGTTGCCTCCCACTCCACGCTTGCTCCGGCGTCATGCCTTCAACCGCGCTTGTTGGACACCGATTGCGTGTGTATACCGCATTCACCACCGCTTCCGCCCAAAGGTCCAACTTCAAGTTTTGAGCGTGCAACATGCTCCTCGCCATCTCTACAATGGTGCGATTTGCGCGCTCCGCAACTCCATTTTGTTGAGGCGTGTACGGGGCCGAAGTTTGGCGTGCGATGCCTTCATTCTTCAAAAGCTCGTCAAATTTCTTGGACATGTACTCGCCGCCATTGTCCGACCGAAACACCTTGATCTTCAACTCGGATTGGTTCTCCACCAATGTCTTGAACTCCTTGAACTTCTCAAAGCACTCACTCTTGGCTTTGATAGGGTAGAGCCATATCTTCCTTGAAAAATCATCGATGAAGGTCACAAAGTACTTGCAACCTCCCATCGATGTGGTCTTCATGGGGCCACACACATCCGAATGCACGATCTCCAAAACTTTTGTGGCCCGTGTCGCCCCTTCACCCGCAAATGGCAACCGTTGTTGCTTGCCTTCAATGCAACCTTCACACGTGAATGTAGAAGCATCCACTTTCAATTGATGAAGGTCCATACCGCTTACCATGCCGCGTAGTGTCTTCACACTCTTGATGTTCAAATGGCCAAGTCGACGATGCCACAACGCCAACTTGTCGTCCTTCAAGTTTGAATGCGCCAACGCCGCCGATTCCTTCGAATGCACCTTGGAGAACTTGATGTGGTACAAGCCCTCGTGTTCTTCAATGATGGCCACCTCATCTCGACTCGGTGACAACACATAACACCCCTTATCACTAAACTCAACCCTCAAGTGCTTTGCCACTAATTGCCTCACCGATAGTAAATTTGCCGTTAATTTGGGAACGTGGAGGACATCTTGGATAGTGATTGTCTTCACACGACCCCTCACCTCGGTGTCTACAACAATTTGGCCCTTGCCAACGGCCTCAAGCACCGTATCATCTCCCAAAATCACTCTCCTTGGATTAATGAGAGCATACGAATGAAAACAAGTTTTATGTGGTGACATGTGGCTTGTAGCCCCCGAATCAACAATCCAATCACTCGTACTACCATTGCACGATACATTGCTTGCCATGTTTGCATACTCATCACCAACCTCAATCCAATCAGTCATGCTTGCATCACCCTCGATACCATCACTCATGCTTGCATCACCCTCGATGCCATCGCTCATGCTTGCCTCATATCTAGCCGTAAATGCGTACTCATCATCGTCACGAGTTTTAGTGTTGTTTGCACTCTCCCCTTTCTCATCCCTCTTGCGTTTGAAGCAAAATTTGGCAATGTGGCCCTTCTTACCACAATAGAAGCACACCTTGTCGCTTGAGCTCCCACCGCCTCCATTCTTGGATTGCTTCGCCACGAGTGCCGCTCCATCTTCTCGAGACTCGTTCTCCTTTCGCCGCGAAAGCTCGTGCAACAACCGTGAGGTCACATAGTCCAATGTGAGCTCCGTAATGGGTCTTGACTCCATCGCCACGATGAGGTACTCGTATGATGATGGAAGGCTCTCCAAAAGTGTCATCACGATGTCACCATCCGTAACCGACACGTCGCAACCGTTGAGTTGATCCGCGAGAGCTTTGACCTTGTTGATGTGCGCCAACATGTCATCTTCTTCGCCCATCTTGATGGTGAAGAACTTGCGCCTCAAAAACAAAATGTTGGCCAATGTTTTCGCTTCGTGAATGTTGCAAAGCTTGGACCATGCTTCCGCGGGTGTCTTGCACGAACGAATGTGCGCAAGTTGCGAATCCGCGAGGTTGAGTGCCAAAATGGCAAATGCCTTCTTCTCCCTCCTCGTGTACGCTTGCATGATCCTAGGATCCGTAGAAGAGAAAGGAGGTTCCTCACTACCCTCGACAATCTCCCACAACTCCTTCTCGGCCATCACCATCTCCATTTTGAATTTCCACAAGTGGAAATTCACCCCATCGAACTTGTCCACGACCTTGGGACCCTCACCCTCAAAAGATGCCATGATCCTCACTTACGTATGCCTCCCCACACAAATGAAACCTCAAACTCAAACACACAACTTTGTTTTTGTGATTTTTTTTTTTGCTTTGATATTGCACCTTTGTGCACCCAATGGGTTTAAAACAACCCCAAACACTAGATCAGCACTTTTGTGCTCCACACACGCCTCCCAACACTCAAATGTGAGAACCCTCACCCAAAAATGCAAAGAGGCTCACCAAAACCCCTCAAATCACTCAATGGAGCTCAAAACAACTCCAAATGCTTCAATACGACGCCTTAGTGTCCCCAAACACTCAATGCACGTCAATGACACCTTTGTGTCCTTCAAGAGCACTCACTCAATGCACATGAACTCACACAAGTCCCTCAAAACCCCAATCGCATTGAAATTGCTCAAAACCGCACCTTTGTGCACAAACTAGCTCCAAATGAAAATTTGAGCACCCCAAGAGCATGAAACACATGCAACACCTCAAAGCAAGTGCCTAATCACTAGGATCAGATGGTAGACCCTCCACGAGAGTCTTCACACCTCACAAATCACTTGCATTTACTCAAATGCTCACAATTGAACCAAACGAAGTTCCACTCGCAACGAAGAGATAGAAGAAAGAAAAGAAGGAGATCAAGGGAAGAAATTGACCAAAGAGAGTGCTCCAACATGTAACTTCAGCCCATGCACACCTCCAAGAAACACCAACGCTTCAACAAGCTCCAAAACCTCCAACAATGCTCCAAAACCGCCCGTTGCGCACCGACCTCAAAATACTTGCACAAATGCAATCTAATACTCATGAAACACACATGAGTGGGCCCATAACCTATTGAAGGTAGAGAAGATTGCACAAGGCACACACACAAACACAAGGAATGCGTAGAAAGAGATAATCTTTACTCAAAGGCCTTCCACCTTAAGTAGTGTACACTAGGAGGTCACCATGGACAAACCATATGGGATAACTCATCACAAGGACACTCTAGAGATCAGCCCATGCCTAACCCCTCCTCCCACACACCATTATTTAGCACCCGTACGTCTTTGGCTTCTAGCAATACTACGTTGCATCAATTACCTCAATACCAAACCCCATTAACGGATGCATTGTATTAGGAAAATCCCATGAATCCCTAAATGATGAAGTGTCTAAATTAGGACGGGTACGTTACTGTGGTGTCAATTATTTATTTATTTTTAGTTGGAGATAAATATTATGAACGTAGTATGTAAATACAAAAATTGGAATCTAATTGTTTTTAGATTCCGGCTTGTCAAGTGGAAGTTATAGAACAAAAGGGACTTTGTTAGAAGAATGAGCAGAGCCAAGAGGCTTAAAGGAAACATCAAATATTATTATTTTTCAATTGGAACCATAGAATCTTTGTAAAGATTACCAAGAGAGAGCATGTTAAAATTTTCATATAATTTGACCGCCCGTATTACAAGATTATAGAGTATGAACGGAAAAGGATGAAATTGCAGTGTTTGGGTTATTATTTGACTATATTTGAAGACATGCGGAAATTTTTTAAATTGGTTTAAAAGAAATAATTTTTTTGATAAAATGTTTGACTTGATATTTTCTAGCAAGAGGCATGAAAATATTCTCAATAAAGTGAGCAGAAATAGGTTATAATGATTCTGAAAAACACCCTAAACCACGGTCCTTTAGGGGTGAAAAGATGGGATTTTTGTCCATAACACTAATAATAATCAAAGACTGTTTGGAGGATGGATTTTATTATTGTTAGCTTCTGAACAATCCTGAACAATTTTTGAATGGAGTTCTAAAACATGGAACATACTTACATACAGCCATGAGTCCCGGGAATTTATTTTGGAAATTTTTTGCACAAATGGGTTCCTAACATCCATAGGAACACTCCCATATTTTTATTATGTTTATAAACAATATTTCTCCATATTTTATTAAGATTTTGCCATCTCTGGGTTTTTTGACTAGGATTTCCAACGTGTGGAAAATGCAGCCATGAGTACATTTGACTGCACCCTAAATTTTTTGTGCACGTTTGGGTGCCTACTATCATTGGGAACACCCCCAAAATATTCTAATAGTTATGGGAAAAAAATATCCATATGTTATTGGGATTTTGCCAACTCTATGTTTTTTGACTAGGAATTGCAATGTGTGGAAAATGCAGCCATGAGTCCTGGGACTGCATTTTCGAATTTTTTTCCACAAATGGGCTCCTTACCTCAAAAGGAACACCCCCAAATTTTTATAATATTAATAAAAAATATTTTTCAACATGTTATTAAGATTTTGCCATCTCTTTGTATTTTGACTAGGAATTGCAATGTGTACAAAATGCAGCCATGAGTCCTGGGACTCCATTTATTTTATTTTTAAATATAATAAGGCTCCCAAACTTTAAACCCTAATAAAGAAGTAGCCAAATATGATTGAAAGACGCGGTCAATAAGAACTCACGAATGGGCTATATAACAATGGTGAATATCAGATTTTAATAAAAATATTCAGTGGTTATTTAACTGTAGATAAAATCTGAAATTACCCTGCCCACGGGTACCAATAACCTCGCCAATAACTAGGTATTAAACAGTTAATAAAATCCAAAACTATCTTACCACGGGTTTAAATACGTAGCCCACTTGCGTGAATAAAATCTGGGTTTTACAACAGTGGTGAATTTCAGATTTTGTTTAAACCCTTGGTAAACACTAAAATGGTATTATACACTTGGGCTAGGTAATGAAATTGGTGGGAAGCACCAAAAAGAAGCCCCATGCCATTCTAAGACTGCCAAAAGAAAAATTACTGAACCAGTGGACCCTACTGACTAAAAGGAGGGTGACAGCCTACGTCAGGAGATCACACCGATGAATACGGGGAACGCTCCATCGCGGTTATTATACTGCGGGAACGCATACAGTATTTGGGAACGCGAAGACGTTGCTTGCGTGACCTGGGAGCCCCGCCAAGCCCCTGACAGCAACGTTTGAGAAGTCCAGCGAGGCCCGAGCCCCAAACGTTGCTAAAAAACATTGCTGTGCCCCCTATTTTCTAGTAGTGAACATACCCACATATAAGCACGTCTAGCTCAAGGTTTTCTTGCAGATCGTTGATGCGAAAGAGAGCCCGCTCCTTACTTGCTTAGCATAGCACTCAGATTTTTCACCTGCAAGCCAGCCGTTCTCTCTGTGACAAGTAGTACTGTGAGCAACAGAATAGCTACACTGAGCTCACGAGAGTCGGAAGTTCCTCAAATCGCTCTGAGAGACCAGTCTCGATCAACTAGCTCATGTACTTGGTTCGATGCACGTCCAGGAATGTATGTATTATATAGCGTTAGGAGTTTTTAGATGAGGAACTTAACTTTCTGATTGTGAAAATGATATTTTTTTGATTGTGAAAATGATTTCTGAGAATGACTCAAACACTACCGGTAGTAAAATACTCGATTAGCCAGGATTGAGATCCTGGAGGTACTAGCTTACAATTAGCGAGGACCTTGGACGATATGAGGGTTCAAATCTATATATGAAGTTGTTAATCATTAAGACATTAAGAAGTTGTTAATCACGATCAGGCATGGCTTTTGAAGTTGTCACAGGAAGGACTCAGGCTTTGGATTGTGCACCCTTACTTGTGTTCTAAAGTTTTTGTAAGTTGACATAGCTTCAAGGTCATCTAACCCTTCATCTTCCGTTTCACTAACATAGTTCTTCCCGTATTGAGATATGCTGAGATTTCGAAAGTTGAATAGGATTGCCTCCTTGAGCTTGAACTGATTTCCAAACCGGCCCGTTTGTATACAACCTATCCCCAAAACACAAGTTCTTCCCCACTGATGATTTGAGTGGCTTTTTATAAAATAACTTGTATGATCTTTTTGTTATGAATATCAGGGATGACTTGGAGAGTAGATGGAAACGATCCATATGGCGCCGATTCTTTTATCGGTGCCATTGGATTTGTCAAATTTGGGAGATGCTACAATAATTCCATGACTTTGAGGCTTCAACCCGGACAGCTTGCGTGGTTTTCATACGTGGTATTTTCACATCCTTTTACTTCATTTGTGTTCCAAATGTATTGATTTATTTCATAGTGCAAATAATCATTTTAATTCTAACATTTCTATTGTTTGCAGTTGGACTTGGCCATGCATGGGGATCAGAATATGAAGGGAAATGGATGTCACGACGATGAGATAAAAGATTACGAGGCGGATATTATGGGATGTCAAGATCACATTCAGAAAATCGAGCTGATTCTACCAGGAGATGTGGCTATGAACGAGGAACTTGGTTTTAATGATTGATGATGAATAGATGAAATTGAGTGTTTAGAATTTTAGAGTTTCTTGCAGTCTTGTGAATGTGGTGGCAATTGTCAAAGAAAAGCCTTCAATCTTGAAAGAGCTAGGGAGCCAAAATTTGTTGTTTTGTAGATATGTCATTGGACGGTTTCCACATTGCAAGTTCTTAACTTTTGATATGAAATAGTAATGAGAGTATACTTTTGGTGGATGCATTTTCATATCAAGCACTTAATGAATAATATGTATTTATTTCATTCTTTGGTCGTGTGCAACTTTTGTTGTATCACAACTGACTTGTGAATTGTCTTTGGTATTGGAAAGTGGTGCCTGTTGGGTTTGTTTGTTTCCAGGGCAAGTGCTGGAGCGGTTTGCGAAGTGGGTAGAACTCAAAATAAAGGGAGAAGGAGCTTAAGCAAAGCAGAGGGTGTGCGTCACATCTCGGGATCTACCGAGTCTCCAAAACGTATGCTGTGAGTGTTTATATTCTTTTCTGCCTGTCATCAGTTTTTTAGACATTGACTTCCTTATTGTTTCATGGTTAATTTGTTAGTTGGGGCTGGGTTAATTGCCACAAATAAAAGTTCAGTTTGACTTTGTGGACTACGTATTCCTGCTAATGCTGATATAATCCAGTTCATAGTGCTTTCTGGAGTTCACTCGTATAGTGAAGCTTTTATGCGGTGGTATGAAAGGTTCATGATTGTGGATGAGATGGACTACCTAATTACAAGAAATCAAGAAGTGCTTTATGACTTGTTTCAACTTCCTACGTATCCAAACTCATGCTGCATATTGATGGGTGAGGTGCATTACATACTTAAAAACATATGTTTCCTAATGAACGTATTTGAGGGTGCAGAGTAGCATCCCATTTTCTCAATCTACATTCTAGTGGGATCCGAGGCTTAGACTAGTGAAATCCATGCTGCATCTTGTGTGCAAATAGCCATTTATATTTTATTTTTCTTTCATTGGAAGTATCATATCTGCCCTAGATATCATACAATCTTAGATCATTAAACGTGAGTTATGTTATTTGTATATAGGTATAGGAAATGCTATTGACCTCATAGATCGGTTCCTACCAAAATTGCGTTCAATGAATTGTAAGCAACTCAATCATTGGAGCTAGCTTCTGGTTCTAGTAAATGTGGTTATCATTCTTTATATAGAGATAAAGGCAAGGAGGTATATACTTAACGAGTAAACTTACCTAGCTCAACTTAGTCACGAGTTAGGCCTGAAACTGCAGGCGTTCGTTATATTCAGTTTAGACTCTTATTTGAGATGAGGCAATTTTACGGCAAACCTAAATGTGGATGAGACTCTTATTGCTTCTGCAGGCAAACCGGATGTTATCACATACCCAGCACATAGGAAGGACCAGATTTTAACCGTTTTGACCCAACGATTGAAGGTATTTTTGTTTTTCCACTTCTGTCGTCCATATTCTTGATCACCAGACAAGAGTCCTTTTCCTGAGGTCAGAATAATCGTTCATATGCGAAATCTATCGGTATTTTTAGAACATGCTAACTTTGGATCAAAATATTGTTTATTTCTTTCTATTTTAGACAAGTCACCTTGGATTTGAAGAATCAAGAAAGAATTTTCTTATTTCTTCACTCCAAATAGTTAGAAGTTGTTGAAGATCTTGGTGGTTTATCATTATTAAGTGTGTAAGAGCTTGGTGGTTTTCAAAAGTTTTCAATAGTTTTTTTAACTCCTTTCTTGGTTTTAAAAAACTTTTGAAAACTTTTGAAGACCACCAAGCTCTTACACACCTCTTACACACCTAATAATGATAAACCACCAAGATTTTTAACGCCTTTTAACTATTTGAAGTGAATAATATGAGTAAGATAAAGCAAAATTCTTTGTTGATTCTTCAAATCCAAGGTGACTTTACGGATAACTCTAATTGTGAAAAGATTTGTAAATAAAAGGTGTTTTCTCTCCAAATTTTCGATGGAATCACAAATTTCCAGGTGCTTTGCAGATTATATTGCCAATACTCTACCGACCTTTTAAATTCCTAAAATACACTTAAATTTTGCCCAGATATTAGGCAGAATTTCCTATCATTACATGTGCAGTGACTCGAGCTTTCCCACGATAAAGTAGAGTTAACCGAAAAGAAGGCCATGGAACTTCCCTTGTCAACCTCCTTCTAACCTCTCTTTTGAGCTCCTTTGAGCTATGTTTGGGTTGAATAGTGTCGTGTCATAACTTGTTTTTTTGTGGGCCATGGGCGTGGAGCTTTGGTAGGAGGTGTGGAAGTCATTGCGAGGTGTGGAGAATAATGACAGTGGCTTGCTTTAAATTGTCTCCCAACTCATCTTGAACTAGTTTTTGGTCTATTTATATTTCAATATGAGTTCAAGAGGTTTTCAAGAGGAATTTGCTAAAACTTTCCTCTTTGAGCTGACTTCTCGGTTAACTCTAGTAACTCGTGGAAATGGTGTGGTTTTAGGGTATCCCCTTCCCAGTATTTAATACGGCAGCATTGGAGCTATGTGCAAGAGTAAGTTTTTTTATTTTGAGTTCTACCTACTTGCCAACCGTGACAATTTCCGGGTTTATAAAAAGGCCGATTGATTCTCCGTTTCACTGCTTCCAATACGATCCAGAGTCTTGGTCGTTGTAATTGGTAAGCGTCCATCTCTTTGATGACATTGGCACTCCCAAGTGTCCCTTCAAAATAATAGTGAGTGCAGTCTGCATATTTTGAGTTCCTTTTATTGCTCACAACACGATGATGCCAACCATTTTTCCAATGCAATACTATTGTGCTTCTTCTCGTGACTCCGATTTCTTTATGAAATGTTTCAGGGTTCTTTGTTTGAAGAAGCCGACAGAGCGTGGCACTGATTGTGTAGAGGTGTCTGTGGTTGAGAGCTTTCAAATTCTCTAGTAAGATGGTTGATTCTCTCGTACGATGGTTGATCTACAGCACTACGAAACGAAACTCTAAGTGCTTGGAGCTTTCGGGTTTTAGGGTTGAGTTTGTTGCTGGTGGTAATGTTAGATTGGCTTTGTGAAGTGGCGCATCAATCAATTCTTGCAATTAATAATTCAGTAGGAAGAAGAGAGTGAGTGATTCCAATGAGCAAGGTCAGTATCAACAAGGCGGCGGAGGAAGAGCGGCGGGTGCTCCGCATCAGCCGATTCCATGCGGAGCAACTGCAGCCCCGCGCTCCTTCGTCCTCCATTGAAGCGCGACCCAGGTACCAGCGATTGCTACTAAGAATTTCTGCATATCTCGATCTGCAGAGGTTTTTTTATTCGTTTTGGTTTCTGTTGTGCTCGAACGCCAAGCTTGTATGTTGAAGATTCGTGAAAGAATTTGTTCATAGCAACATTGATTGCAGCTCTTCTTAGGGTTTAACCATTTGCTGTGTAGCCTCTTGTTTGGTACTACAGGAATTTTTCTGCAGTCTCTTGTATTGTGTGGTTCCCTAGGACATCGGTAGCGTCTCATCAATTTAGATAAATTGTTATGGCAAGGCTGAGCTCGTGTGTTCTTCTACATGCATCAAAGGAAATGGATTGATATTGTGAGTGAGAACAAGTTGGAAATGAGAGTAGCTTGTAAAGGATCAAGTAATCATGGTTCTGAAATGATCAATTCGATCATATTGTGCCTACAGGTTAGCTCATCCAGGAGGGGATTTGGCCACAAATAAGGCAGCAGCACTAGCCAAGTTTTTGAAAAGGAAGTTAAATGAGCGTGGTGGTGGTGCCACACTAAACCCTGACCTTGTAGAGCGTGCAGTTGAAAACGCCAAGGCTACCGCCATTGCAGGTACTGCTTTATGAATTCGTATGAGCAGCATTTTTCCTTCTTTTCATTTGATTTTTTGTTTCAGTCTTGGATTGGTTTGGATTACGGTCTCATAATCGAAGGTAAGGAGTTACCTATTTGGACTTCTGGACTTTGTATCAATCTGCCTCCCTCTTTTCATGCAGGTCATCAGCACGCCGCTTCTTCTAAAGCTGCGTTACGAATCCATCATGTAGAGTCTTTCTCCGATTTTGATGAGGTATTACGGGAAACCTGTGATTATGATTTGCTCCCTCTTGGTCTAAAGGAAGTGTTGTACAATCAGCTTATGAAAATGAAATCAAAGGTTAACCCTTAAAGGTCCAAGAATTCATGGTTTTAAAATGACAAATTCAATCATCCATATTATGAAAATTACAATTAAGATAGGACCAAATTTTCTATCACCGGATTCAGTGAAGAACATTGCATGTGTTGATCAAAAACAGAAATATATGAGAGCAAAAGAAACTTCACATAGGACCCACTGAGAACTGCTAAAAAAACATGAAGCCCTATTTGGGCTTCGTGGTCCTTTAAGGGTTAACATGGCGCTATAGTTCTTAGAAAGCAAATGAGTTAATGCTCTCATCTGTGTTTTAGTATTTTATAGTCGGTTCATCACTGGCTATTACTGGTTACGGTTTGTTCTCTGCAGGAGGGAGTTTGCACAGAATGCTGAACAACATGTTGGAGTCAAGAAACAAAAGAAAACGAAAAAGCCCGTGAAGACTAATCGCATTGTGACCTGCGAAATCAGAAGACTAATCGCATAAGCCCGATGTGCGATTTGTGGTCCACCACTCGCTTCCAAAGTCACTTGAGGGCTATCACCAGGTGTTGCATGTCGATCGACTACTTAAACTTTCGAACCTCGTCTTTCTTTCAATTGTTGTCGTTGGCTGGAGTTCGTCTTGAGCATCAGACGTGGATAGTTCTAGAATGCTGAAATAAAAAAGCCGGGTTGTACATTCTCCAGTGAGATCGACTCGTAGTTCTCTTTAGCTTATGCATTTGAAGTTTTCCTTCTAGCATGACACCTAATGGGAATGTGTCAATTTATGCTTGGTGTTTAATATCTAGAGTCTCTGGTTTAAATTAATGCTTAAAGCTTTGTCTATTCTGTTGCATCTGCTTAAAATTTGGCGTTTGGGCAATTCTTGTTTGCAAGTTTTCGCCACTAACTAGCGTCTGCTTATTGGAGCAGGTGTAAAAGTTCTGACTTGAAGACAATATGGTGACCAGTATGAGCTGATTAATGTGATCATACCTAAGTAAGTGGTTCTACTCACCCTTGGTTATCAGTATTTTTTTTCCTTCTTACCTGATTATTTTGCAACACTCAAGCAAAACACTAAGGTTGAGGATGGTTGGGATTGTAACAGGTTGAACATTGCATCTTGAGAGTGAGAAGATCCAGAGTACATGGGCGAAATAGTGACATAGAAATCTAGATATGATGTAGATTACACGTACGCTAGGATATAGATTTTACGACATGATGGCGAAATGTTCATTGTACACATATTATGAAATGTAAATGCGAATGACATTTTGAGGTCATATTGGTATTCCATTGAGACATTTCATTTGAACCTCATATCTACTACAGTGCGACATTTGGCCTAAAATGTAAATAAATAAATAAATTGTACATACATCAGTTTATATTGAAACAATATTACCCATGTATTGAAGCAGTAACGCCCTTGTATTGAATACAGTATTGCAGTGCAGTAAGCTTGCATTATTGCAACAGTACGTATTGCACGCGATACTGCAACAGTACACAAACTATCTTGTACTGTTAAACCCCTGACGCAGTATTGAATCAATACTGATGCAGTACTGCCGCAGTACCTCGCAGTTTCCTGATGTTAGTTGAGCGTTGTGGATGCAAAAATCAGCGGAGAGTCGGGATGCATGTATGGCTAGTTAAGTCCCAACGGCTCGGTTGATCTCTTCCACTGTGTAAATTTCAAACCAAAGCTTCTTCTTAAGCTTGGTGGTCGTATTTATAGCGGCAATTTCTTGAATCGCTGACGTCGTCGCTGTTCTATTCTCTTCCGCTCCCTTGCCTGAGACCCAAGCTCCCCTTCGCAGCCTACTAACCAAGCCAAGTATGCCTGGATCACCAAAACGAAGCTGTTAGCCAAATGAATTCATCTTCTGATGTTTTTGGAACTATTAAAGTTGTTAACACTATACGGCCCATGCAACCACATTGTAGTCACTATGGCATGTTATTGCAACCTAACGTAAGATCTACTCCAAACCAAGCATCAATGATTGAAGTTCAGATGTGGAGCTTCGTCTCATGCAGACACTTCAAAAATAAAATTTTGATTTGGAGTTGTGAAGCTATCAAAACACCTATCCACAAAACATCAAAATACTCCAAGTACTTCAAAATACAGAAAATACTTACAAATACAACACATGCACTATGCGGTATTTCTTGTGTTTGGAAATAAATTATCTTCTTTTGATTTTCGGATCAAGTTCTCTTGTTCATGTTCCATTAGTGTATGTATTACGATCTTGATCAATGTACCAACTCCTTTCATATTTATATGTATAAATTTGTCCTAAACCGTATATGGATAAGTAACGCTCACATATAGAATTCACAATAATTATGTGTGAGTCCGTTCTTGACATGAAAATTGCAATGGAGAGGTGTTAACATAGGTCATTGTTGAACTGCTTGACTATCATTTTTGAAAATTTAACCCAAATTCTATCTAACTTTGAAGTACGTCGCGCACCTTCCCAAATCTCGTTTTTGATTTTGAAAATTTAACCCAAATTCTATGTACCTTTGAAGTACGTCGCGCACCTTCCAAAATCTCGTTTTTGAGTGTGTATTATACGGTTCAAAGACATACCATAATGTTCTGATAAAAACGGTCCGATTGTACCACGGTTTAACCGACGCTTTGTTTGATTAAGCTATGCTTTTATTTTGACGATTGAATACTATTAAAAATATCCCAAAATCTCAACACAGAGTTTTAAAAGAAAAAAAACACCAGACATCTGAGCATTCTGCACAACAGGGCTGGGCGGTAAAGGGTTAAGCGACATGACCCCATATGCCTCGTATTAACCTCATCTATGCATTCACTTGGTTGGACTTATTAGCAAGTGGTGTAAGCATGACTAGCTTGACCACAAATCTTATGGTGCTGTCACTCGAAAGTGCACAAGAAATTCAAAAAGATTTGATGGCAACACATTTGGCTCTTGTACCTGAAGTGACTCACTCCTACATGTGTTAAAAGTTAATTTTGAGAAGCGATTTCAAGCTTACAACTTTACCTTCTTGTGGTGGATTGCTGCTAGTTTCAGGTGGCTCAGAAGCCGGGCCGGCCTCTTAATTGCTTGTGTAACTTCAATCCAGGACAGTCCTTGCAGCAACCGCAATCACGCCGTTTTTGGCTCTCTTCGTAGGAGCGCAGGACGGTTCCTATAGGCTGAAACGTTGCTTGAGACTTCTGTTTCCTGTGACTTCTGTTTGTCTATGACGGAGTGAATAGCATCCTTGACCTGCCTGGCAAAATACTTGTATTTGAGTTCCTTATGCCCATCCACTTGGATGAAGTCGTCGCAAGAAGGCTGAAGATCCTCGAACTTGATGCCCTTGAGCGGTGTGGATGCAAAAATCGGCGAGTCGGGATGCGTATATGGCTCGTTAAGTCCCATGTAAAAGTTCATTGCATCTCTGGCTCGGTCGATCTCTTTCACTGTGTACATTCCAAACCAAAGCTTCTTCTTGAACATTGGTGGTCGTATTAACAGCGAAAATTTCTTGACATCCCGAGGTACTCGCAGCCTGGTGCCAAGTATGCCTGGATCACACAAACGAAGCTGTTAGCCAATTCATCTTCTGATATTTTTGGAGCTACTAAAGCTGTTAAGGGACATGACCCCATATGCCTCGTATTAACCTCATCTATGCATACACTTGGTTGGACTTATTAGCAAGTGGTGTAAGCATGGCTTGACCAGAAATCTTTGGTACAGTCATTTGAAAGTGCATAAGAAATTCTTACATACTGATAAAGATTTGATGGCAACAGATTTGGCACTTGTACCTCAAGAGACATCACTCCTACATGTGTTAAAAGTGAATATTAAGGAGCGATTTCAAGCTTACAACTTTACCTTCTTGTGCTGGATTGCTGCTAGTTTCAGGTGGCTCAGAAGCTGGGCCGGCTTCTTCCTTTTGTAACTTAAATCCAGAACAGTCCTGATCGCAGGGAGTCTCAGAAAGTTGTGCGTTTTGATTGCTTGGGGCAATTCCACTGGCAGTGGAGTCTCTCAATGACACAGCAGCAGCTTGGTCCGACAGCAGCGTGTCCACTTCATGGTGCAGCTTCTTGTACTCCTTGCTGGAGCTCGCCGATGATCTGCACGTCACTTTCACCACTCAGTATTAATCTTTTAACTACTGTCTACCAAATCTATGAAAAAAAATTGCATACAAGAATAATATTAGGAACGATCATTGGCTCAAATTATGGGTTCCACGATATGAAAGAAGAGAAATCACGGCCATGTTGTCAATGGTTGGATCCAATTCAATCAATCCAAAATTAAGGGTTTGAAAAGAAGCACATCATAATATGATCACAAAATACAAACAAAAAGAACAGAAAAAATTATTGGTTCAAAACATGGACTGAATAATATGAAAGTAGAGAAATAACATGCCAAGGCTGTCAATGGTTTTGCAAACATATTGTCAATGGTTGGATCCAATTCAATCAAGCTCAATCAAGAGTTGCAAAAGAAGTACACCATAACACTACAGGACAACATTATGAGATATAACTATGCTCTCCATATTCAATGTTTGGGTGACACCTCTAAAATTAATGGGCTAAATTAGGTTATGAATAACATCATTTACCTTGTAATGAACATGCATGTCTGCACTCATTTGGACTTGGGACGTAGAAGAGGCATACGGAATGACTGATCAAAAGCTCAAAAAAGCATGTGAACCGTGTCATATCTCACTACACGCAATCAGAGAAAATTGACAAACAAACCTTTCCAAAGTCAGATGTATAAGGGATAAATGTGGTTCGTTCTATATGTTACTCGAGGAAAACAGGTTGTAAGTATTTGACACTCTAAAGTAATGACACCAAGAAAGGCCAAGAAAGGCCAACATGCCATGCAGAACTTACAATTCAAAGTGTAATTCAATTATATTCATGACACAATTTAAATATCATTCATTACTATAGTGTCATTTCACCAAGATTCAATAGAAAACAAGAAGAGTAATTCTTACTCTTCAATTTCCGACTTCGTTGAATGTACGCTGGCAGGCCAAGCCCTTGATGGGGTGCTCCACTGAGCTTCAGTTTCCCACCTGGTTGCGTGCAAATCCAATTTCGTTGAGTGTGTAACCGACTTCGGCGAGAAGCTCTGTTATGAAAACCAATCACTGGGTATGTCAATTCACAGGGTTTTAGGGTCTATCATGAGTACCACAGACTCTTTTTGATACGGAGAACTCAACATGTGACACAAGCAAAGGTGGAATCAAGCAAGGCGGGAAATACGTTCACTTGTCAGATGCCTGTTTTCCTTCGACAATACTAGTATGGCCCGTGCCAATTTAGTGCACACCTCTTCCCAAGAAAAATCAGAAAAAACAAACTACTTTCCTGATTAATTGTGCATCTCAATCTGGTTATTATTTGGAATGTCAGATTGGGGCATCAAATCCGGGACACATATAACAAGTACGCAAAGGCTGACAGAAACTAATATGATGATCATATTGCCAAGGATACAACCTCTTTAGATGTTAGAACTCATAAAATAAACGCGTCTGCAAGTTGCTATCAGTCTTAATGGAAGTAGTGGCAAATCAATATGCGTATTTCCATCCCGATTTCCCCCTTACCAATTCTAAGTGGTGGTGATTGTCGATTGTATACTTTCGGTGGCGACTGTTAGTTCCAGGAGGAACTAACACAATACGCACTACTCACCACAATAGATGATGTAAGATTGTTCAATATCCTGGAACGTCCAACATATTTAAGTAAATAGATCAAGTTCAGAAGCAATTTACCGTACTGCATTTGTCAAGCAACTTCTAGAACTTGCATATTGCAATGAAAACTGCACCAAGCACCTTCCAAGACTGCCTTCTCACCTGTCCATAAATTGAAGGAGTCATGAGTAACTGTCAAATTTTTAATTCACGCTGATCTTGGGCATCAATCGTAAAGATTGTCCCTTAATGAAAAATACATTAAAAGAATTAAACTGTGCAGTTCAATGATGTAATTAAATTTCTCCTGCTTGTGGCACACATTAAGGTGCATCTGACGATTTTCACAAACACCCCTGTGACAGTCCCTTGTTTAGTATCTACAAAACATGAGATACATTGGAAGATAATAAGTCTTAAGTACAACATCAAGTTCACTGTTATGTTGACCATGCAATCATTTGTCATATACAAACAGACATGTAGAAGTCAATCCACAACAGAACCTTATCAGTGAAGATCCTGAGAACAGCACGTACGTTTGTTGTTGGAGAAGTGCTATCATACGTGAACATCACGCACATCTCCAGCAGATGGTTCAACAAAATCTTGTAACCGGTATGACTCTTTGAATCTGGTCGGCAAACTTCAAAGTGATTATCCTTGTCAACCATGTGCCACTCCCAGCTGAGTGATTGCCCTTCACGAGAATTTTCAGAGACAACAAAGCATTTCTGCACAGGTAGTGCAATACTGTTAGAGCGATTGTGATAGACCAGGACGGTTAAGAAAAAATGATCTAGAAATATCGTCAACCAAGGTAGAGAAGAGTTGGGCCTTTGCTCTTTGCTCTGCAGAGTGTTACACATGCTCGTGAAACTAATGCTCACAACTACCTCCAGTTTTGCCACACAAGCATACAATTAAGTCATATAAAAATATCACACACATAAAAAGAATTCAATAAAGACGTAGTGAACACAAGACACTCATTAACAGAAGTCTATAGCACCGATGAATATTGACATCATTCAAGGTCTCTTGAGAAGGTCTAGTTGATATTTCAAACATAGGAGGATAAGTGCTTTACCTTGCTCATGGGCTTTCCTTCCACAAAGGCAAGTACTTTCGTCTTATGTGGAACCGCACTTTCGAAATCTCTGCTTAACTGAATCATCTTTGGGATGAAATCATCGTCTTTGCGAAGAGACTTCAGCAAGGAGCTTCTTTGTAAAACACGTGTGCTGCTACATCCCGAGATATAATTCTCAAACTCAGTGTTCGTGAGAGCGTGCGGCACGCTGTAGAACACAATGCTTACAAGTCTCTTCAGAAACTTCTTGCACTTCATGACTTCTTCCAAGTCAACGCTATTCACGACTGTTTTTTGGGCCAATTTTTGAGCCACGGTGACCAAGGATTTGATTATCACACCTCCAAAGCTATGCCCAACCAAGATGATCGCTTGTTCGATTCCACCGAGCTTCCATGTACCGCTGCGCATTCACATTGACCAATCTCCAAGAGTTCAAACGCTAAACAAACTTGAGTAGTGTTGCGAAATTGACAAACAAACTAAGCTGTCCCATGGTACGCATTGTACAGGAATGTACCTTACTGTATAAACTGATCAGTTGTTGAATACATCAAGTGAATGGCGTTCATGAATGTTCCTCAGAGCAAGTCTTTCATTTTGAACCAAAAAAAAATCTCTATCATTTCCATTGCAACGAACACCTGTCATAATGTTGTGCATTGACTGCTCAAGGTCATGTACGTTCTGGAGATTACCTTAGAATCAGAATTTGAAGCAGATTCTCGATTGTCTGATTGCTGCTCACGTTAAGATGATCATCAAACGACACAGAAAGAACACGTATGTCCCCGCCTAAATCCTCTGGCAGCCACTTCTGTGGCCATACCAGCTTATTGTCCCGCGTCATCCATGTCATCCTCCATTCCTCTGAAACCTTGGGAAAGCCATGGAAGAAGATCAAAGTAATCTGAACGGAAGTTGAAACTTCTCCCACTTGTGGATGCAATTGATGCACATGAAATACCTGATTACCACAAGAATTCGTTCTGACAATTAGCTACACACGAAAAAGTTGGGGACACAGTATGAAGTTAGCGTCTGAATATAAATTACTGAGTCCATTCAGCAAGGTGTATGCAGTAGTTTATCTAGTACACAGGACACCTGCAGTTTCCGAATGAGTCTAATTGTATGTCTCGATATGCTTAGGTCAGTTCTCCGTGACAGTTGCTATTAACTTCTAACATGCTGCCAAGTAACTTGACATAAATCCCAATAACTGTGTGCACACGCTTTCGACTACATAACATGGAAGCACATTGTCCCTGTCTTCAACGCAATCAAATCAAGGATAAAACATGAACTTGCAAACCAAGTTAACTAATTCAAAAAATAACAGAAGAAACAATAAAAAAAAATTAAAAAAGAAAAAAACGGTTGAGCCCCATTACTAATGAAGTACTCGACAAATAATTTTGATACTTCGAATAATTAGTACCTCAGTCAGGCCACCTCTTGATGTGGACGAGGATGCTAAGTCTGCAACATGAGATGAAGAACATCAGTAATCAGAGGGAAGTGTTCATCGCTTTCTAACCGAACCAAGAGCAGATTTTTGGTTACAAGCTACTCGCGTCAAAGATAGTAGATTTGCCGTTATTTGTTAGACTTTAAACAAGTACTGTGTGATTACCATACCTTGGATATTAGTTTCCGCTTCGTTGATGTGTAAGCTCTCAGTGCACAACAACGTCTCGTCATTACATGTCTGCATTATCTGACACTGTGCCAGCAGAAGCAGCATCACGACCTCTGAGAATGTGAGATTTATACTCAAACAGCTCGAAATGCAGTGCTTCAGAATAGGTGGTGTCATCTCCGGAATGATAAGCTTCGGAACCCTGTCAGCACCATAAATATCCTCAGACCAATCGTCCCCCGTAAGAATCTCCAGACAGGTCAATCCGAAATAGAACACGTCCCGGTTCTTGGTGTCAACATTTGCCATCCTTGAACATCCAAATCCACCCAATTTAACACGCACATCATCGACTTGAAATGCGGGGTGTTTCTTGTTTTCAGCTCTGTATAGGACGTTGTCACACTTGAGGTGGGGATGAGAGACTCCCATTTCATGCAAGTAAAGCATGCCCTTGGCGATCTGCAGCATTAGGTCGACAGCTACAAGAAGTGAGAACGGAGAAACTCCTGCTTTCTTAGTCCTCGTCATGAGCTTTGCAAGGTCACCATCCATGAGCTCCATCACCAGAAATGTCATGAATGGAGAACTCGGCATCCGTTCACGGTCTTTACAATGAAGGCCACTCTTTTCTCTCCAGTGATGTAATAAATGCACCACATGCGGATGCCAAAGTCATGCAAGGTCAGGTGGTATGTCGTCCATTGTATCGATCCTCTTCAGTGCGCAAGAAAAGGATCCTCCTTGTCCATCAGGGCAGGTGGTTCTGATCACGTACCCTGTACTACTGGCTCCTAGCAGGTCCTGAGTCAGATCAATGGGGAGGTAGTCTCCGATTGAACTTGGTTTTCCAGCATCCCGGAATTTTGTTGTCCCCAACTGCTTGACTTTGAAGTCTGGCAATTCTGCGTGTATGTTCCTTACATCAGTGAGCAACATGTCTGCTGCGTTTTGTCCATGATCTCGCAGTCTGTCTGCCCCACTTTCGGATTGTAGTATTTCTCTCAAACGTCCCTCTCTTCCCTGTTGCCATAGCTCAAAACTATATGACGGCAAGCGTCTTGAAACTGCGTCACCACCCAACGGGAGACTCGACACCTTGACCTCCAATACACCCTCCAATGTCCCGAAGTAAACATTAAAGAGTGTGGGATCTGTCAGCAACGTACCAACCTGGAGTGCAATTACCCACGTCCACCAGCGTAGGTCCAAGAGAGTTTCAAGGAAATGCTCTCCCCTTGCTTCCGCCGGAATCGAGATGTCTCCAGGATACCGTACCAGAGTGCTTATCCTTGTCACCACCCGATAGAGTTCTTCATAAATCAGACCGTGCCAGTCCAAGACAAGCTCCTTAGAATAAAGTACAAGCAGCCCATGTGTTTTCTGGAGTTGCGAAAAAATCAGCAGAAATAGATGAGAGTTGCTTCCCGGCAAACTATCGGCATCAGAAGGCGACGCTGATAGTTCCCGTTGCTTTAGGGTCGACGAGGGCTAAATTCAGATGCGGCGAGCGACAGTCGCGGTGAGCGAGCGGGAGCGACAGTCGCGGCGAGCTAAAAACACAAGAATCTGATCCACAAAACCAAAATAGTGCTAAATCTTTGTCACAATTCCTGCACGTTGGGCTCACGCAAACTCTCGACAGACTCTGGAGAATGGCGAGACAACAGAGAAATTTAGCGAGGCCGCGACGTCCAGGGCGCTCGTCCGAGTCACGGTGGGGCACAAAAAACCGCCCGGACCCGCCACAAGCAATCATGGCCCTTGATTTGGAGTAGGGGTGGAGATGCTCTAAATTAACCACAGATTGTCCTCCTCCTGAAGGTTACTAGAACATCCTCACCGCGATGGTTCCCGTATCTGTGTCTGATGAAGTTCATCCGTTTAGCAGCAAAAACCCTCGCACTGCAATCCCGTATCCCGTATCGAGAAAACATTCCAGGACTGGATCCCAATCTTGCATACCGTAGTTTACTAGCAGGTTCGGCAACTTGCTACCTAATATTTAATTAAAGTTCAAAAAATAGGTTCGGCACCTCTAAATAGTATATTCATATTTTCGGCATTTCTCTCTTTAAATTTTTAAAAATCCAGCTTATATCCTTGTTTAACTTTCTATTTAAGTTTACATCATATACAACTCTCTTGCATTGGATGACAAGTAAGATGTGAGACGAGAGGTGAGAATGCTCTGTGTTTTACGCAAGTGGAGTGGAGTTGCATCCAACAATGCATATGGGATATGTAAACTTTGAGGTGAAGCAACTAGTTAGTCTTCATTTTTGTAACACGCATAACTTTTGCATAGAGTCTTCAAATGACATAAAATTTATTGGAGGTGAAAGATTACTTTATTTCTAAACTTTTCTTAGACCAACAAAATTCCAAAAAAGTTGATCTTCTATGCACAAATGAGCTCCGAAAAACTGTTATGAACGCATTTTAATTTTTTATCTTTACATGGCTGCAATGTTTTGTTCATATCTTTTGCATAAAGACTTATTTTGACACAAAACTTGTTGGAGGTGGAAGAAGGATTGATTTCTCAACTTTTGTTAGTCGGACAAAATTCTATAAAACTTCATCTTCTATGCTCAATTGGACTCCAAAAATCTGTGTACAACACATTTGAAAAGCCTCACCTAAAGTCTTGCTACGTCTTAACCCATATTCTTTGTGAACTAATGTAAGTGAGCTTGATTACAAAAAGAGCACCTTCTCTCCTCTAAAATTCACACATGCTTCCACTGTAAGTAAAATTCTAGTAAGAAGGAAAAATTTCTTATTTTTCGACAATTTTGAAAAATAATTAATATTATATTTGGCAAAAAATGCCAATAATATTCCAAAATTTTAGGCATCTATTTTTAGAATTATTTGTGCCTAACTTGCTATTAAACTACGGTAACTTGTTTCGTTTTACAGGATTGAAAGTTGTTATCCGCATCGCTCTTTTCACCAAATTGCTTTACTTATTCAACTTGTTTTTCACCTATACGGCGATTTCGGAGTGTCGAATTAGGGTGTGGAAAGGGATCATGCTAAAACAGGGTTTGCAGTTTTACTTTTCTAGAAGTCCGTGGTGCAGCGTCCAGTACTGTGTTTGGAAAATGGGATCAAATTCATCCTTTTCCAGATACAGATACGAAAATTGCAGTGAGGATGCTCTTACTATACTCCCTCTCTCCCACAAAATGCTTTCGATACCCTTCTTTTCCTCTCCCAAAATAAGCTTCACATTTTACTGGGGCATGCACTTTTTAGCATTGTGACATTATGACAAAGAGTAAGTACCATCCGTATAGCTCCACAAGTGGTCATTCATCTCCTCCACTCACTACCTTCCATTGTGGACGTTTTGTTCACTAGTTTCAAAATGTTTAAGACATTAGAGTTAATCAAAAAGAGTGCCTCAAAGTGAAAAAAAACCTTCAACTCACCTTAGACTTGTTTTGAGTTCAAAAAGACTACAAAACTAGTCTATATTGGACTAGAGAAATTTTTAAAGCAAGAGCGTGCACCGCCAATGGGAGTAGAACTCTTGATCTCCTCAATGTTAGAGGAGAGTTTCCACAAGTTCTCACAAGTCTATGGATCTATTTATGAAGGGACCAAGGGACTATTCATGTGTAAGCCGTTTCATAAATCGTTAATATAAAATTGTTTACTCCGCATTGACTTAGTACAGAGTCCTCCTTGTTTTCGATTAACTCAATTTGTTTCTTTAGGAAGAGGTTTTGGATGTTAAGGGTGACCGTTTGCAGATGAAGATCTAGAACTATTTTTGGAAATTCGACTTTATAGATCATTATCAAACATCATGTTTTGCAATTTCTTTGTTTCGATAAACTCAAGGATAAACTTCATCAAAGTTATGTAAGTCACGTTTTATAGAACATCCTAGTTTTGCTTTATACCCCTCAAACCTTTAGGGATTAAAACCAACCACTTGTAATTCATTCATGAGATTCTATATGAGACTTCTACGATGCAATTTATGATACTTCTTGTGTTAAAAAAACACTACTTATACTAGTACATCTCAAGTGGACTTGAATATCTTTTTATTTTTTAAAATCATATGAATTATATTTAATTTGGAAAAAATCAAATTTATTCATGAATCTCACATGCCTATAAAATCAAAAAAATTCTAAGTTAGATTCTAAAAAATCTAGCGCCATAACTGAAATGGGCTGTTTAAAGGCATTTTATTTTAGAGGTCTTTTTTTAAATCAAATTTTATTCTTACAACTGATAAACAATGACAAAGCTTAAAAAGGAAAAAAGGAAGAAGATTGATAATCTTCTTCACTTTTAGTAACATTTTAGTAAAATGTTAGTAAAATGTTAGTAAAAAAAAAGTTAATGAAAAAGACCTTAAGAAAAAAAGACATTCAATTAGAAAAAAAACATTAGCAAAAAAAGAAGGGAATAGTAATCAATCAATATGATTGAAGAATATAATAATTTAACCTATAATTACCTAGGACGTTCCTTTTGTCTACTTTCTAGTACACCTCAACGTCTCTTCTTCAACCTTCCTTTCTTTAATATAACTGATTGACCCCAAAACTATTATATAGATGATTTTTTTCATATATAAGTAGAAAGATAAATTTTAATTCTTATGGTACGTTTGCACTTGGTGTTAAGAGTGATCTTAGGAAACTACGTCTAGTCCAAAAGTGCACTTTAGTTCATTTCTAATATCTAAACTAACACAACTCTTAACACCAAGTGAGGGCATACTATTAGCAAGACTTCTTAGATTTCAAAATACCCTATGAACTAAACTAGCAACAATACACAAATTATTGAGATATCTCCAAAATACACATTCTAATTAACAAACACACATGTTTAGATAGATAGATAGAAACTCCGGTCCTATTAAAGGGCCGACATGAATAAAGTGTCGGTTCGTTTTGCCACTGAGCCAATGTTCACCAGACAAAGGTCCATTGGTACAAAACTACTCTCCCCTTTCGGGAATAAACACTTTAGAAACCTGGGACTAATGAACCTACTCTATTGAGATGGGAAGATAGGTTTGTTTGTGGGTTGTGTATATATGACATGATCGACACGTAGTAGTTAGTCATCAAGTCATCAATCCAATGATTGACTAGTGTGGGGTGTTGTATCAAAGTTATGTGGTCCGCGTTCGATTCCTGTTCGGGCCTGTGTGAACAGTAATGTGATATTGGTGGCTTGGTGCTCATGGTGAATTATTAGAGGTAGGAAAGTTGTAACAGTCAGCCGGCCCTATCCTACTATCTGAGACAAATCATAAAAATGGTGGTTTTAAACCACTTTCCCTCAAGGGTTTTTGTTTTTCGGGAGATATTTTATTCAGAGGAAGGGGTTGATTATTCTAAAGTTTGCGTTTATGTAAAATGATGGATCCAGCATGGTGTATAACGATGATATTTATTTCTTTGAATGTTTGTTGGGTGGCAGTTTTGGGAAGTTTGAATTTGTCTTCAAGGATTTCTATGGACGGGCCGGGGCGTGTGTTGTGCCTCGGGCTCCGGCCATGATGACTATGAGTAGATCTACTTTCCAACTGTGTGCGGTGATATTGTTGAGTAGTGGTTGATATTTTATGCTTTTGTTGTTTATAGTTTCTTGTGGAAATCTGTCGTTTGCGTATGTAAATTCAATAAATTGGATTGTAAATTCATTTGTGAGTTGTGGAGGTGGGGTGTGTTGGTATGGGAGTCCTTTGATGCATAGTATATTGGGTTGAATTGAGCATTATGTCCATATTGCTTTGTTGTGTCTTTTAGTTCTGATGGCGCGTATGTAGTGTTGGTTACATTTTAGTAGTACATGGTGCCATGCGTCAATATCATGGAAATTACATATGGGGCATGTGATTGAAGGGAACCTCTCGATGCCAAAGAATAATTGTTTCTTGGCATTGCCCATGTATTGTCCAATGCGGAATTTTAATAGGCTGGTTTTTTGGGAATCTGTGATAGCGAAAAATCATTTGATAGACCATTGTCTATGTTTGGGTTCATAGTCCATTTGTTGATGCTAGGGAATCTTTGGGCCATTATTTTTAAGTTGTTTTTGCGATCCTGTTTTGTGAATTATGTGGCAAGACATTTGACCAGGCCTTTACATGATTTGCGAGCTGGTCGAGGCCAAGAATCCTTCTGGTAGTAGTATGGCGTTGTATGTGCAAATTCATGTGGTTTGGAGGCAAATTTGTATTCTTTATTGGTGTCGTTTTTAGCTAGTTTTTCAGCTTGCTGATTTCCATCGATATTGGCATACGCTTTCATTTTGTTGATTGAGGTGGGTTGTGTTCTAGTTTGGAGCATGTCAATTTTGGAGATTAGGAGAGTTTGGTTTGCATTTCTATGTAAGGTTGGGTGTTTGATCTGGATATTAAGGAGGTGTAGACAGTTAAGGCAGTCAGTGAATATGTTCGCGGGTTTGTTAGAGTATTTTGTAATGATGATTTTGAGTTTTTTGTGTATGGCCATAAGCTCCGCACGAAACGAGGTTTGTAGACTGGGTAGTCTTTTGGATATTTGTATATTAGTTTTTGTTGTGCGATAGATGCCGTATCCTGCTTTTACATGTATCCAATAGCTATTTTCATGTAGTTTGGGAGGTTTGAAAGAACCATTTGTATAATAGTTGTAGAGGGGTGAAAATTGTAGGTGTGTATTTGTGAGATAGTCGGGTAAGGGGGATGTGTGAGAGATTGTTGGTATATAAGGTAGGATGTCCTAAAACCACCACCTCTTCCAATTATGACATGTAGACTTTTCTTGGGGCCACCACAATTGAGACCCAAAACCACTAATTTCACTACTCAAGTAGACTAATGGCACGCCAAGCATTGCGAAGAAATAGTTGATGGTTTTGGGTATCATTATAAGTGAAAGTCAGTACCAGATGGTGTGAACATGGGGAAACCTAGAAGTTTGATTTAGGTCACAACTTACTTTCCACTTTGGAATTTTGTATAAAATTGACAAATGAAAATTAGATGTTGCAACTTTTTGTAATCCTCATCAAAACCTATTTCAAATGCGGTCGTATTTTTTTTCGAATTTAGCACTGCAAAAAATAGGCCATATTGCTTAAGTTGGTGGTTTTAGGACAATCAACCTTAGTCGGATGGGTATAAGAGTTTGTTCCATTGGCTGCTTTTGTTTACTGTTGTGTTAGGCGTTGGTGATGGGGCGGGTAGGTGGCACGCCGTGTGAGGGGAGGTACGCTCGGTAAATTTGTAGTGTGCATAGGGTGCGTTGAAGGCGTGCTGATTTGTCCTACGCAAATGTAGCTGCAAGTTGCAGCCTTCGTTGATGAAGTTCTATGTGGAGGGTTAAGAGTGGTTCAATGTTTTTGGCAAAGCATTGAATATTATTTAACGAACTCAACGAGCTAGCGCTGTAACAGCTATGAAGAGTAATTGCAAACGGCTACAAGATTTTTGACCATCTGGGAGCGCAGCGGCATCTTGCAGGATCTCGCCAATCTTGCAACGAGAACACTGTGCTGCTTATACCGTTGCCGCGGCTGCAGCCAGGGGTTGAGGTTGATGTGCGGGGGCCTATTGGCACGGGGGATTTGGAGATAATGGCCAGGTTGGAGGGATTCATGATTGTAACACAAGGGACGATTGCAAGGAGAAAGCAATTCATGAAGGTGGGTTGTGACGTTTCCGGAGGGTAGGGGTGTTGGTTGTGGAAGCGTGTTTGTGTTGGCGTGAATTTAGGAGGTTGGGTAAATTAGGTGAAGTTGTCTTTTGGTAATGGGTGAATGGGTTGGTGAATCTGTGGGTAAACAGGGGTTGGGTTGCTGGGATGGAGGAGTGTAGTTCAAGAATTAGGACTTCAAGATTGAGGCGCATGGGGTAGAGAACAGAAGAGTGTGTAGAGTGTATACTATAACAAAACATGGTAAAAAAAAACCGCAGTCAAAATTGGTTGCGGTTCTTTTTGCCACGTTTTTGTGTATGCGCACGTAGTGGATTGTTTTCTTGTTTTCAATTTTTGACTACAATTTTTAGAATTTTGGGGCGTGTAATATACTGGTGGAAAGGTATTTTCAATACCTTTCCAAGGGTATATTACACGCCCTAAATTTCAAAAAATTACAGTCAAAAATTGCAAAAAGCAGTGGCTGCTCGGGTAGTGAATCTGCGCAAAAACGTGTATAAGTGTTTCGACCGTCGCCGGTCAAAAGCCCATATGTCCGGCCGGAAAGTAAGTGAATTATAGACGTAGGCAATGGACTCTTATTAACCTAGGCGTTTGTGTGAGAAATTCATAACTAAACGGTGAAAAATAGTGGAAATTGGTCTAAGCTAAAACATTACCCTAATTTACATCCAAACTAATTAATTGGCCCAGTGAAAATTGGGCAACACTTCCGCGCTAAAACCCTCACCGGACCAATTCAACCACAAACAACACCAAAAAGAATAACAAGTTCAAAGCAATCACGAAATACTACACAACTCACAACAATTGAACAAACAATTGAATGCACACAATTGGGTTTTAGGTGACTAAGTCACCAATTTTAATAATAAGGTTTTTATACTAGCCTCCTAATTACTATCAAGTCTAATTAGGCTAAAAGAACCCCAAAATTGTGAGAACAAAGGGATGAGGGATGCGTCCCTCTATAATATCACCCTGGCCCCTTCGTAATGTCACACGATAGAGGACAGGTGACCTTCAAGCTTCGACGCTGCAGCCTGCAGCGCCCCTCGTCGCCGTGTTCGTCGTCTCTGCCTTCGCGGTCTCCTCCGACGTCGCTGCCGTCGCCCTCGCCGATCCTGGTAATTCCGTCGCCCTGCCCTTGTAATCGCCGTGATCTCATCCTGCTCTTCGTGATCTTCGTGTTGTTGTTGTCTCGCTGTCTCCTGTCGCCGCGACCGTGAAGTCGTCTCCGTCGCCCTGGTCTTGTCGGTGTTTCTCCGCCTTGAAATCCGGCCCTCGTGTGCTCGTCGTCGCCTTCAATTCGGTCGCCGCAGCACCCTTCGCTGATCTTCGTGATCTCGGGCCCCGGTTGCTCACGGTAATCGTCCCGTCGCCCCGGTCTGCCGCAATTCACGGCGTCGATGGTCGAGTCTTCGCTGCCTTCGTCGTCTTCTTGCTGCCAGATCCTGATTGTTGGCTGAGCTCGCCGAAGTCTCCCCCGTCGTCTCGCTCGCCCGCTGCAGGTCGCCCTTGTGATCGTCGTTCTTCACGAATTCGGGGCCGTCGCTGCCCTTGCAGGTCGTCGCCCTTCCTCCGAAATTCACGCTGTAAACTCGCCTTTTGTCCACGCTCGCAATTCCGTTGCCGTCGATGCTGTCCTCCTTCACGGCCTTATTCGTTTCGTCGTCTTGGCGTGATCTTCCCCGCCGTAAATTCCGGGCCAATCGCTGTAGCTCCCAATTCCGCCGCAGGTGACCTTCGAGGTCGTCGCCTCAGACGTCAATCCAATCACATACACCAAAACCCAAGCAAAAGCTACACCAATTCCCAAAAACAAGTAACTCTTTTTTCCAATCTTCCACACTAAATTTTTATGGTTTTCCTCCAACTCCCTTCAAGTTAAAAACAACAATATAATTCTTCCTAATTTTTCTACACAAAACTTCCTAGCTCACAAAAACCTCTTTTCTAATCTTCCAAGGCCTACACTATTGTTTTGCGTTCTTTCCACCTAATTTCTCCTTACAAAAACCCAAAATGCAAAACTTAGATCTAAATCTCAAAAAACTGAAGCGTCTCTCTCAAACTCTAACGGCGCTGACAATGAACTGGCTCGGTTGCAGAAGCGGCACGGTGGGATTTTGAATCCCACCAAAACTACATCCATCCACCTAAAAATATTCATCCAACTCCATCAAAACCCTAAACTACCACTTAACTACCACTTAACCTCCACTTAACCGGGAGTCCCACACTACACTAATCCACTAACATAAACTAAACTCACTCTAATAGGCTAAGAATAAACTCAACAATAGGTTAATAAAATAAGGCTAAACAATAGGAAATTAAAAAGCTAAAATAACAACCCACAAAGAATAACTCAATCAACTAATAAAATAGACTAATCAATTTAGACTAACTAATGAATTAGAATGACAAGCAATAGAAATAGGTTAAAATCATGAAGTAAAATAAAAGGGCAAACGGTCCAATTGCACCTAATCAATCAATCAAATCGTTAGAAGCAAATAAACACACAAAATTATCTAGATAAAAAGGAATCTAATATTGCCTATAAAAACCGAACACTAAATGCAACCAAATCCGGGAATTTGTCTAACTGGCTAAAATGTCCCGGTTAGACAAATATAAATTGCTAAACAAATCAAAACTATAGAATTAAGAGTTTATCACTAACGTGAACCGTTTCGACGGTTCACAACGTGGAAAAAAGAACCGCAGTCAATGTTGACTGCGATTTTTTTTACCATGTTTTGTTATAGTGGCATGAGGGTGAGTGTGGGTGTGTAGATATGTGTATGAAGAGTGGGAGTTTAGTGAGGGTGAATGTAAGCAGGTGTGAGTGTGGATGCGTGTGCAGGGGTGGTTGTGTGAGATTCATTGTGCAAGAGGAGAGCCCCGGCCGGTAGGCAGGTTTTGGAAGTCCTGTCTGTGAAGTCAAGTTTGTCTACGAGAGGGGTTGCAATGAGCACCGGGATGATGTTTGCTAGTTGCTACTCTACCAGGATAAGGGAGCAGTTTGACCGGGGTGGTGATGTCGTCTGAGCCGGATGATGTGCGTCTGGAGGGCTTGAAACGTGTTTGGTGAGACTAACATTCCTCTCATGGAGAGCTGCATGCTAGTAGCAAACCTGTTGTTTTTCATTCGTCATTTCGTGGGAATAGTGGATAGTGGCGGAATATTACACTTATGTTTCTGTCTTCTTGTGACCAAAACTACTCATCAGCACTAACACAAGCCATAAGCCTGGCGCCGTTTCATTTCTTTTTCATTTATAGTAAGTGAAAAACGACACATTTCCTTCTAGTGGCACTAGGCCATCGGATGACATGGTGGATGGAACGCTGGTTCAGCTTTTTGTGTGAATTGAGGGAGGTAAGTGGGCTCTAAGTACTGTGGTGTCGGAGGCGGCTCCGTTGCAAACTGGGTGGGCGTCACTGTGGTCGCAGTGGTTGTGAAGGGAAGAGGATGCCTTGGAAGGCTAAGCAAACTGCAGCTACGTGAGAGTGTTGTGTCTCCTATGCTTATAATTGCCTCAGGATAGTAAGCAAGACATGAGTGACAATGTACACCAAGCTAAGTTGTGTGTGCGCCACGGTGGCCTGAGAAAATTTCCAAGTACCAGGAGCCCCCTCAGCTAATAATACAAAGTTCATAAGCTCCCCAGCTGCAACTCAACTATCAAAGAAAAAGAGTATTTTTTAGCTAGATGGAAGCTTGCTCGCACATATATTTACATATAGCCACAATTCATTGCTCCCTATGTCTGGAAATAACTGTCCTAATGTAAAAATATCCAACTTAACTCTTTTTTTTTTATTTATCAAAAAGCATTGTCAAAAAATGATTTATCTTTACTAGTAGCATGTAAGTTTTGTGTCACTCTCATTGTCCTCCCAATTTGAAGTGGAAGGTACTCATGATTAAAATGCACAGTACTCACGTTTGAAATATAAAACACAAGAAATTTATTATTTCCATACAATATACCATATTTGTAGGAAATATATCGTATTTGTACACAAATTAAAAATTTGATATCACATATCTAATACACTGATAAATTTACACAAATTAAAAATCTGACATTACAACACAATCTTGGTGATAAATATATGCTCATCAAAATGCATAAGTTATGGTTAGAGCAGGGCCACCCATGCCCTCCCGGAGTCTCTCACATTCTAGAAGTAGATGAAAAGTGTCAAGAGCCCTTTCAAATTGCCTCTTGACTCTGGATCCTAGCGTGTTAGAAATTGGGACCTTCAAATCACTGTTTAGTTGACTATATCCTCACATTCTACTTGTGATTGGTCCATTGACTATTTGATGCACACTTTTGATATGTGAGGGGCGTGCAAGGGTGGGGGAGTGTGAATGCAAGGGCCCTTCAAATATAGATGTATAATTTGAGAGAGTTAGTTCTAGTGTGCATGGGTGGGAATGCTCCTAGTTTCTAAAACATTCTTAGTACCCCTACGATGGGTTAGATTCCTTCCTTCGATTGTCTCGATACCTATGGTCTTGGTAAAATATATTAAGAGAAAAATAAACTTAATTCAAGTGTGGCAACTCTAAAGAAGAAGATAGGAAAGCATATGATTACCCACCTATATATGTCACTATAAGCACCCAATAGTCCCTAATTTTGCACTTGGCCAAGTGCACTCATTTCATAAGCAAATGTAGCTTTAAAAAAATTTGTTTGAATTTTTTTCTAAAAAACAACGATTTTTGTCTTTCTACAATTCCTACATTGTAAAGAAAAAATTATTTAATTTATTTTGTATCCTTATCTTTATCTTTTATTTTATTTTTATCTTTATCTTATATTTTCTTTTATTTTATCTTGTATTTTTTGCTTGTCTTCTTCTTGTCTTCCTCTTGTCTTCCTTTTTTTTCTTCACCTTGCGATTTCTGGAGTTTAAACGTTAAAAAATAAAAATAAAATAAAAACCAGAGAGCAGCCAATGGGTGAATCCAATACAGGCCCTATTTTTTTATTTTTTTATTTTTTTGTTTTTTTTACTTTCGGATTTTTCGGCGCGAGCGGACCCTACTCTAATTTTGACCCACTTTCTCTCCCTCCTCCCCTTTTCCCTCTTTCCTATATAAACCCTCCCTCTTTCTCCCTTACTCTCCCTCCCTCCTCCCTCTTCCTCCTTTATATTGAGGAGAAGGGAGAAGGGAAAGAGGGAGGACAGGAGGGGAAAAGGGGAGGAAGGAGAGTCTGAGGGAGGGTTTATATAGGGTTTAGAGGGGAGTGAGGGAGGGAGGGTCAAAATTATATTAAGATCTATGCGCGCGGACCCTCTTTGACCGGAAAATCCAGAAATAAAAAAAGATTTATTTATTTATTTTTGTGGCTTGTATTGGATTCAGTCATCGGCTGCTCCCTGATGTTTATTTTTATTTAACGTTTAAACTCCAGAAATGACAAAGTGAAGAAAAAAAGGAAGACAAGAGGAAGACTAGAAAAAAAAGAAGAAAGATAAGAGGAAGACTAGAAGAAAAAAAAAAAAAAAGACAAGAGGAAGACAAGAAAGAAGACAAGCAAAAAATACAAGATAAAAGAAAAGAAAAGATAAAGATAAAGATAAAATAAATGATAAAGATAAGGATACAAAATAAAAATAATTGTTTCTTTACAACGTAAGGGATTGTAGAAAGACAAAAATCGTTGTTTTTTAGAAAAAAATTCAAACAAAATTTTTATTGCACGTGGAGGCCAAGTGCATGATTATATGTCCAAGTGCAAAATTAGCGAATTGGGTGTTTATAGCATTGTACCAAGAGCGTTTGACCAATTACAATCATAAAAATACTATTGCCAAGTAAAAGTCGCTGAGAATGGCAAGGGCCAGAAAATCCCTTCTTATCATAACATTCACAGAAACCTTTCTGATTGTTGCTAGGTACCTCCAATAGAATGATGTGGAATATCCCACATCAATTCATCCCCCAATGAAATGATGTGGGATATGTCACATTACAAGGAGTAGGTGGCATTAACCCCTAAACGTTCTCACACTTTTCAAATTTGGTAGTTTTTTAGAGATGCATTATGAAATGCAACCAAGAGGGATATTTTCAAGTTGACCGATGAATAAAAGTTGTACATTATGAATTTTAGATTCTATCCATACGGTTAGATTTGCAATTGCTATCACCAGTATTTGTGTATAAATTTTCAAACTTAAAATTTAGAGCTCTTTTGTAATATGATTACAAATAAGATATTGATATTCTAATAATGAAATTTTTTGGGATGGGTTGAAATGTAAGACTCTAAGTGTTGTGATTTTTGGAGATTTTTTGGTTGGTTATTTTTAGTAGTTGACTTTTTCAAGAGCACTTTTAGACTAAAATCTTCAAAATTTTGGGTGAAACACTACAACATGAAATGACGCATAAAATTTTCACAAATCATCCCTTTTCTAATTGGATCACACATGCACAAAGCTAACTTCCCACAAAAGTTTTAGTAAAAAATCCACACTGCAAAAAGTGCGTGATGGATGAGAAATCGGAGTTCAAATCCGTACATCATGCAAAATATGCATGGTTGGGCGGTTAGGGGTTAAGCAAGAGCAATTAACCATGGTGAACAGTAATCGAAAGCACTCACTCAATCACATTTTAATAGTGTCCTGTAATTGTTTATTAGATTACCATGGTGAACAATAATTAAAAGCACTTACTCAGTCACGATTAAATAGTGTCTTGTAATTGTTATTTGATTCAATAGCCATTTAATTACATATCAATCGTCACTCCATGTATAAGGGTGAATGAAACTAATAGGCAGCCTTCTTCAAGACTACTAAATGTTATGGTGCAACATGGTCAATTTCGATTTAATCAGGTGGTTTTAATTTTTTTTCTACTTACCACATATCACCTGTCATTTTGTCAATGGTTCAGTGTGACATAGACTTTAAAAGATCTCAGAGCATCTCCACCTTGTCACAGCTCCCGGGACGCGTCAAACTTCGTTCCCAAGGCTCTCTAAAATTTTATCTCGTGTTTGGCGCGACTGTCCTCCGTCCATGCATTGCTCCTGACTTGGCAAGTCGTGTGTATAAAGAAGATGCTCGAGCATCAACTACTGCGGACTTCCGATCTTCAATCATTGCGGGCTTCACGTCTTCAACCACTGCAGGCTTCAGATCTTCAACCACTGCGGGCTTCATATCTTCAACCACTGCAAGCTTCAGATCTTCAACCACTGCGGGCTTAAGATCTTCAACCACTGCAGGCTTCTTTTGTCTTCTATAGCGACACTGCTCCTTTCTACCACTGTGACACTGCTCCCCAAGTTGCAGAGTCCCAACGCTAATCATGACAAGAACGAAATATCTCCGGAATGCGAGCGTTGAAAGCGAATTGCAGGCCCACGACGATACCGAGTCTGGAGGCACAGATGACGAGGCCGGAATGTTGATGGAGGATTTGAAGGCCGCGGTGGCTTCAAAATTTCTGTAAGGCCGAGTTAAAGGACTTGACAAGTACCTTTAACGCGGCACGGTGGAGATGCTCTCACGTGGAAATTCAATTTCGACAGCAGGCTGTCGAATCTGACCATTGAGGGACGGGGGGCGTATTCTGCCATTTTTTAGCTGAATATGGGTACTGAATATGCCGTGAGGGCAGATTCAGCACGTCGGGCAGATTCTGCACGTCAGAAGACGCCCCTCTCTCTTAACGCGAGAGAGTGGGCCGGGGAAGGAGATTCCGACTCCCAGCTTGGCCATAGGGTCGCCCTACCGGGGTCCCCTGTGGCCGCGCTGGGAGCCGGAATCTCCTTCCCTCTCTAGTACGTCACGGACTGTTCCCCCGAATCTGCCTACCTCTTCTTTGTTCTTGCGTGCATTGTAGCTCGTCGTCAATCTAGGGACCAAGCTTGATAGTCCGGTTGCATCTTGACACTTTTGATTAGGTTTGTTGGAATTCTCGGTATTTCCATCAATTTCTGTCTCAGCGATGTAATGTGGTAACTTAGAGCCAATCCGACCTAGGGTATGTCTTTTAGTCCTGTACGTCTACCGACAATGGAAGACGGAATTCGAAGTATCAGGTATGTGCGACCTTCACGAATTTGGATTCGGAATTGAATGAGCGCTGATCCAGGTATGGAATTATCAGGCTTGACTCTAAGAGCGACGGACGAGGTAGCACTTGTTTTGCCGGTTTAGTTTGATTGAAGTGAGTGCGAAAAATCCGTGAGATCATTTGCCTCTGACGCCATTAGAATGATTGTTGCAGATGTAATGGCGCTGCGCTTGTGGAACTTTCTCACCGTTGACCAGTTGGAAACGTCGGGACGAAGACATGGAAGTTAGTAGCAGAATAATTGCTGTGAGTTTTGTTTTACTCGAAGTCCATTGCATATTCGAAGATATTATGCGAATCTCATAGCTATGCTAGAATGCTATATCTTGCTGCGGTATATGTAAGCCATTAATCAGGCTTTGCCAGAATTAACAATTTCGAAACTATGTGTCTCAGAAGTGAATGTGGTGATTGTAGGTAAGCCTTACTCATGCACGCGTGTACAAATCCAAGGGACATTACATCTTCATCGAGGACGGCTTTTCACATCAAGGATGATTGTGGTATGTTTGATCTTCAACTGACATTTAGTTTCTTGTTCTGCCATGAACCTCAATTGAGAACAAGTGGACGAACACATTGTATCTTTCAGGACCACAGTTTCTTCCTAATATATCCAGTTTACTTCGCATTAAATATCGTTACTTTTACTTGGAGATTGTATTCAATCATGGTCTTTAGAATAGTGTGCTTTAGTTTGCTCGAGATGCACCATGAACATTGGAGTCGTTAATTCTAGAGTTTATCATGCTATTTTCCATCAATAGCAGGTTTGAGGTGGTAGTAATTCTGTGTTTTTAGACGTCATGAAGATTTTTTGTAGTTTGAAATTGGAGTACAAGATCATCTGTGTCATTCTTATGACTTGCACCTAGGTTTGTTAGTAGATGCGTACAGTGGAGTTTCCTTTGGCCGGAACTGTGATAATCTAAGCATATATTTGGTTTTGTTGAGAAGGTGACCAGGATGTACTCGCATCAAACCTCTCCAGCATTATCCACCGTGAAGCCGACAAGAGCACCTGTGAAGCATACATGCAAGACCCTCCGAGTCAAGGTTGCAGAAAACTAATGGAACTTATTTTGCCATGGAGAGAGAATGATTGGCAATTACAGGGAAGGCTTGTGTATCTAAATAAAAAGAAATGTCAGCATTTGCCTAGCTGGCTTATCTCTGCAGAGGAAAGCTACCACGCAAACATGCATGCTTCAGCGGCGGCAGAGTTTTGTGCGGCTGTAAAACAAGCCAAGTTCCTTGTGGGAGAGTGTTCTCACAGTGAGTGGCTTTTGAAAGCTGTGGAGCTGTGGGAATGCACTGAGCATTTTGTTGAGGTCCTTCTGGATTTGTGCTGGTCGGCTTATATTACGAGCTTGGGAGTTGGGAACACAAAGCGGTCAGAGAAATGGATGAGTGATGTAGACGAGCTGCTAAATTCTCGCAGTGAACGGAATGATATGGCGAGGTTGTTGTACGAACAATACAACGAGTTCGACAGGATTGATTTGGATGAAATGGTGTGCGCAAAGTTGATGGACAATGCCGTGGAAGTAGACGGTGCAGAACATCAACTAGCCCACTTATTGCAAGATCGTCTGAAGCAGCTGAATTCGTGGCAGCCACCATTCTTGAAGCGACACAGTTTTAATATCTACAGGCTTTTCGTGGTTCCATCACGGAGCTCAAGTAAAACAGGGGCGGACGGGGCCATATTGAAGTTCGCATGGGTGTATGAGAAGGAGTTCGCTGTGAAGATGCGTCATCCAAAAGCGCAGAGTGACAAAACATTCAAGAGGGAATTCGACATTCTAGACAAGTATCGTAGTCCTTTCATAGTTGGGGTGGTGGGATACTGGGAAGCCGAGTCATGGTCATCGTAGAACCCTTTCACACATGGGGTGTATCTGTGCCCGTTTCTTCTGATGGAAAACTTGGAATGCGATTTGAAGGACCTCATAGATAGATGTAAAAGCTCAGGGGAGGGAATCAGAGAAGGGTTCTCGGTGCTAGAGACAATCCATCTGATGCTTCCGATAGCCAAGGCCCTGCGGTTTCTGCATGGAAAGGATGTAGTCCATAGAGACGTGAAGCCACAGAATATCATGTGCAGAAATTTGAGTGTGCCGGAGGATCCTGAAGATGGTGTCGTGAAAGAAGACACGATTGTGAAGCTGATTGACTTCGGTGAGGCAAGGGAGAATGTGTCGGGTCTCTCTCGTGATGAATGGAGTCCTGGTGGCACTTCGGGGTACATGGACCCTACGATGTGGGAGCCAGACGCTGTGGGATACACTCTGTTCATGGGCGACGTGTTTAGTTTTGCGATAGTATTTACAGAACTCTTGACATGGAGATCTCCGTTGGAGGCATTTGGTGTAGCACGCTTGAAGGATGCGCAAGCCAAGCTGAAAGCCGGCGCGAGACCGCCACTCCCAAGTAGTTTACCAAACTATGTACGGTTCATCGTGGAGAGCTGCTGGTGTGCAGATCATTTGAAGCGGCCGGATTTCAAAGCCATATGCTTGATGCTTCAACATGCTAAAATCTTGCTTCTAGACATGGAATTTGTGGACGAAATAGTCGAAATCTTGGAGGACGAGCTAGACAATATCTTTTCGTACGAGGATGCAACTGGTGGAGAGTGCTGTATTTCTGACGGAGTCTGAATTTGGTCATCGTTATGTAGGTACATACCCCGAGTAGCGAGTGTAGAATGTGATCCTGGTACTGAAACAAATCTTGAATGTACAGGTACTTTACATCTTATTAGTGGTTGATGTGCCGATTTCACTGATTCAATAAAACTGGGCACTCATCAGACATGGTTAATTTTGGGTGATGTTTTCCAAGACAACTCGAGAGGTTATTAATTTGTAGAACCTAACTTACTCTTGATAAGCTTTTTGACACCCGATAATTTTCTTCAATATTGTGATATTATTCCAATAAATTTATATGTTTTTGGACAATCAGTAAACCACTGTCCCGTAGTTATGTGTGGTACAGTATTACCTTCTGTCCATCTGTTCCAAGCGCTGCAGTCAACGGGCCACCCAGTTTCCAGGGCATTTCTTCCACTTGTACACTCTTCGTTAACGCACCTATGCGCTTCAGCCGGATCCTTGTGCCTTTCCGTGTGGCACTCATGGTCGTCACGAGGCCAGGTGACTGGATTCCCAAATTGGACAGTAAATTAGCATAGCGAGGACAGCCATCACTGAGTGAGTGAAGGATTCTAGGCTTGAAGTCGTTTGTAGATTTGCAGGAGTGAGAGAAAGACCATGTCGGCAACAGCAGGGAAGCCATCCTTCACAACAGAGTGGCTACACCACAACCGGGCGCTTTACACAGCGGCCACTACTCACAATTTCATTGCCAGCATCCGAGATGGCTCCGTCGACGTCACCAATTTCAAGCAGTGGATGGTGAGCCTCGAACCAACCTTTTTCTTTCGAACTAGAAAACTCCGCGAAACCCTTATCAGACGACTAATTTCCGCCATTGTTCTTTCGTCGTTTCAGGAACAAGACTACCATTTCGTAAGAGAGTTCGTCCGCTTCGTTGCAAGCGTGCTACTCAAGGTGCCGCGAGATGCACCCGAGCACGACATGGATGTCATCCTGGGCGGAATCGCAGCTCTGGAAAGCGAGATTGCGTGGTTTCGGAAAGAGGCCAACTTCTGGCAAGTATGTCTGGAGAAGGTCTCTTTACTTGAACCCAACAAAGACTATTGCAAGTAAGCTACATTGCCCTCTCTCACTCGTTGCCAAACAGGGGATTGTGAAGGGCGAGTTCTAGTCTTCTAACCCTAATTCTTAGATTTTTGAAGGAATTGGAGAAAGTCCTCTCTCTCTCTCTCTCTCGTTGCCGAACAAGAGATGATGAGTTTGCACTGAGGAGAATTGTGCGCTTCTAACCTTAAAAGCCAAGTTCCATGGGTTTTAGAAGTTGCTCATGGAAGTAGGTAAGAGGAAGGGAAAAGTGAAACTTGGGTTTGTCTCATACCCGGCCATGAAGTTGTGGATGTTTTATGGACTTGAATATGAACAAATTTGATCGGTTAGGTGGAAACATGAACAAATTTAATTGATTAGGGAGAAGTAGTCATGAAGTCTTGGGCTTGAGAACCTTCCAAACCTCCATACGTCATGATAACTTCTCCATCACATAAACACTTCTGAGTTTTGCGCTAGTGTAAGTGGAGGACCGCTTACAAGGCGTAAGCACACCCTCAATTCATAGAGGGACATTCACAAGGTCTAAGTGTCCACATGTAGTGAGAGCCAACAATGGCATGCCACTCATCCATCGTTGTTTGTGTCAAGTAAAACATTCGTTCTTGTTGATTCCTAGATATAAGCATGCACTCCAGGCATGTTTATTTTTGGGAATCAACTTAGACTCGGACCTTGCCCTACACTTTTTTCTCAAAAGCTCACTTGAAATGTGGAACTTGGTCCACAAAGTCCCTAAAAATTCTCTTTCGATGCCAAAACAAGGGACGATGAGTTAGAGTTGTGCACTTCTAACCCTAACTCTGTGTCGTGTTAGGTTTTTGAAGGAATTGGAGAAAGTGGAGACGCCATATGCAGTTGCGGTCGCGGCTTTCTGGTTAATAGAGCTGGTGTACAACGCCAGCTTCATGTCATGCCTGGAGGAAGGCTCCAAAACGCCGTTTGAGCTTCTCAGTACAGTCAAGAGATGGGGGAGTTCGGAGTTTCATGACTATACACTGACCTTGCAGAAACTGGCGGACAAAGCTCTGGAGAATGCTTCCGAGCTTGAGCAGAAACAAGCTAAGGAGGTATAACGAAAGTACTCCATACCTTCTGATTTGATTTGAGGCTATGTCTTGGTCCTTGTTATCATTTTGGAGAAACATTTGTGATGGCTGATTTGATTTGAGGCTATGTCTTGGTCCTTGTTATCATTTTGGAGAAACATTAATGATGGCTGATTTGATTTGAGGCTATGTCTTGGTCCTTGTTATCATTTTGGAGAAACATTTATGATGGCTGATTTGATTTGAGGCTATGTCTTGGTCCTTGTTATCATTTTGGAGAAACATTTATGATGGTTTTTTCCATTGTTGACTTCCCTTGCAGGTTTGTGTGCGCATTTTGGAGCTCGAAATCAAGTTCTGGGATATGGCTACTTTCCAAATTGTTTGAATGCAACGCAGCTGTATTGTGTTTCAACTGAGCTTACTTGAAAGAGAGGACATGTATGATACTTCTCTTACTGAGAAGATACAGTACAGGAGGATGTGGTCTAGGTTTTATGCCTTTGACTGGTCACTTGGGTTTTTTTCTTTTTCTTTTTTTCCACGGTAAGCTTGAGCCTGAACCCGGGGCCAGAGTACCGGGAATAGGAATAATACTTCATTGGAATTTTTCCATCACTGGTAGGAATCGTCTTTTTTTTCTTCAAGTATTTACACATGCTTGGGTTATGGATACCGGTAGGAATGGAACCGCCAGTGTCATGTTTGGACTAAAAGAAGAAGAGGAACTCCGGTCCTCATAAGAGGCCGACATGAATAATGAATAAAGTATCTGTTCAACCTACCCTTGGCTTGATGCCTACAGGACATATGGTTGGAGCACAATAAATAGTGCCAACAGACTATCACTCGAGGTAGTTGAGCCTTTAATTAACATGGTTTTCCTGATTCCGACATCCAAAATTTCTTTTACACTCCATTTTAAGCATGATTCTTTTTTTAATTTACTTTGTTAAAGAAGTATAGATCCCTCAAATATGCTTGGTGTGGCATTCGAAAAATCCCATTTAATTCAATGGAGTAGGAGTTTTGAGCAAGATTCTCCCAAAATACTAAAAAGTCATTGGCACTTGGTAAGTCCTTTAACCCTTTAACGTCCCGATTCAACATTGTTTTCAAAGATTTGTTATAAAATGGTTGATGAAAAACGAAAATGGAGTTGATGTACAAAACAAAGTTGCAAATGTCAATGTGTAGATAACATCCGTACGGTTGGATTCATCATATTTATTATTAATATTTTTAAAGTAATTTTGCAAGGTTTTCTCTTGAAATTCAATTAAAAATCCAAAATTAACACAAAAAATTTTAAAATATTGTAATGAAATTAGAATGACATGCACTACGAGATGGTATGGTTTCCATTATTTGATTCTACTTACTATGGAAAATCATATTTAAGGTCTTTCTTTTTGAACTAAGATTGAAACTTGACATTAATCACTTTTGTAATTTTTCAAAAATTCACATTATCTTATTTGGAAGATCCATACCGTACAAATGGTATTCAACTAGCACAAGAATGAAAAAAAATAAAAATGGATGAAAAACATCTGGTACCTACAGAAATCCAGCTGCTCAAATTCATCCGGCGTTCAGATTCTGGACGCCGGCGCGCTAAAGGGTTGAGGTTTAAGGACACTTGGAGTTTTTGATTTGAATGGATATATAACCCTTTTCAATATTGTAAATATTTATTGAAATCACGAAGATTTACGAGTGGTTGACCAAAGTTCATCAAATCTCACTTGTCACATAATCTAGCTAATTGACAACATAATTTTTGACAGTGACTTCCCCAGCCAGGCATTAGTTTGAACTTCATTGCTAATGAGAAAAAGCTGATTGATGAGGTAGTAAGTGAAGTTGGCCACATTCACACGACACCCTTTTCCTTCATTGTCACTGGCCTCACACACATGCACCAAAAACCTGTAGTGCGCCGGCGGCCGCCAACGATTCTCATCCAATATCGTCGACGCAGGCAGCAGACTTCTCCCGCCAAGGTTGAGTGCCGCCACAGCTCCGCGCCTCCCCGTTTACTGCCGAATCTTACTGCTCGGGCTTACTGTTGCTGCGCGAATCTTACTTTTACTGCGGAATTTCACTAAGGTCGAACTTCCACGCAATTTAGGCGACAAGTCCGACAAGGGAAGAAAACCAAACGAAATCGAGCTCCGGAGTTGTTGGAGTGCCGGCAATGAGACCCTAAATTGAAACCTCCTGGGCAGGTGTGAATGGGGCCGAATGGGGCGGAATGGGATCGAGCTATTCTGATTTATCCCGGCGTGACTTGTGGCGTCCCTCCGTTCCGGTTGCATGTGCGTAGCTGCCTGCCCCCGCCAACAGCCAGCGGATTTCTGGCCAACCACGCCCCGCCACCTATCATAGCGGCTAGCGGGTGGCGGGGCTGAAACCATGCGTGTGCATGAGGCCACTCACTTGCTGAGAGCGTTATCATCGATGGATGCTATCATCAAATTTGTTTGGTACTAATTTGACTAAGGAAGAATTTTTCTAGCTAAACCACTTCTAACTAATGGGGATATTTACGATGCAGTATAGAATTTTTGTCTAGATTATTTACCCTGAAGATTCCAAACACCTGCACATTGTGAACTTCTTTTCCGATGCCCCCCTATATACATCTTTGGTATAAGACAAAATCATGCAAAACACACTGCTACATAACCAAAGTTAAGATCACGCTAAACGTATTAACGCTCCCATCAACCCTGCTACAAGACAAGATTTAAAAGTCATTGAAATCTCATTGAAAAGGTCCTTTACCATCTCGATGAAATTTCAATACTATAATCCATAGTAATTTTCGATGGTTGTGCCACGTGGAACTAGCAAAGGATCATGTGGCTCTTCATCCAGTAGGATCATACTCCACTGTGAATACCCCTAGGTAATGTTTTGCTTATGGATACCAACGAGACTCCTCATGGCTTGCAGAACTTAGAACTAGGCTGGTATAGAGGTTTGGGAATAGAGATACAAGCCTCACCGATGGGGTTGCTCTAGAAGGCAATTTCTAACATCTTGACATGTTCTTGGACCCTCCGCTACAAATATAGGCATCATTTCTCACTCTGGAGGATCTTGTTCATTGTCGTTTTTTTATTGTACACGCTTGTCAATAAATTGCACTCACCAAATCCAACCCAAAAAAATGGTGAGTGCAAAATGGCGCCGTTTGACTCACAGAAGGAGTGAAAAGCGACCCCTTCTCCTTCTAGTGCTCCGGAATCGAGATCTTTTGGGGAACAAGAATGCTGTATTAGGCTTCACCCATCCAGACTCACTGCAAGTATGCACGAGATCATCAAGATGGTCAAATGCGAGCTTACACAATGCCAATGCCATGGAAAGATATGAAGATTGCAATTGCTCTTAAACCATTCCAGTAGTCTCTTCATCAACAAAGATGGACATGGTGTTCCAACTATCTCGAAGTCAACTATGCATGAGTGAGTTTCCTGCATAGAACGAAACGCCCTCTTGGCAAACCGTAACTCCTTAGTAGAATTCACAGATGGAGCGAGCTCATTGAAATTTGAACTTCTGTATATAATTGCAAATACTGCAATCCTTCACATCAAGCGTCGATGAACATCAATCACCGGAGTGACGCCCCGGTTCGATTAACCCCAAACCATGTCACACGGGATAGGCTCTGGTCGATGGCATGATTCGAGTTTAGGGTGCGAAAGACCCCGAGATCGGATCCGCACAGTGACTGCGAAAATGAAACCCCCATTACTACCTGTGTCTTTCTGCTAGCTCAAAGATGCTCCTCTATTTTGCGCTTAAGAAACTTCTTTCTAATGCATTATCTCTCGATTAGCGCTTGAACAGTTAACATTAAATAATCACTGCTGCTGTCGCTCATTTAGCTTTTGCTTGTACTGTACAGCTGATCATGTTCTTTCTGCTTACGCTGACTTTCCCGTTGTGTTGCTTTAAGAAACGCTGCCTAATCTGTCTACGTTGCTTTACTCTGTCTACGTACGCCGTTCACTCGTTATAATTCTTCCCGCTTAATCGCTTAGTTCTTTCTCTCGATTTTTTCTCTCGACTAACTTCAAAATCTCTTTTTTTTTAATTTATAAATAGATATATAGTCGTAGTTTTTCTCGATGGCTGATTATCCGCCTATTATCCCCAATGTTCCTGTATCAGCACTGACAGTTTAGATTCAAAACCACCAATTTCACTATTCAAGTAAACCAATGGCATGCCAAGCATTGTGAAGAAGTAGTTGGTGTTTTTGGGTGTCATTATGAGTGAAAATTAGTACCACATGGTGTGGTTATGGGGGAACCTATATGTTGATATTCAGTGCCGGTGTTCTTTCCTCTTTTAAAATTTGTATCAATTTGAATATTGGGAATAAAGTTACAAAAATTTGTGCATTCTTTGAGAAATCTTCTTCCAAATGACCGAAAAGTATTTCTTATAAATAAACTTGTTAAAATGAGGCCATGTTTCTTAAGTTGGTGGTTTTAGGACATCCAACCTAATATCTGCGCCACCTGCTGATCTTCATTACAGACAGAACGCCAATTAATATAGCTCCATTCTCTAGAAAACAAATTAACATGTGGCGCTTCCAACTTTAGTCCATCTTTAGATATCATTGAAGGCACTGATTACAGGGAGATAAAAACAAGATTCCCATATGGGAAAGGCAGTCAAATCCGCTACAATTGTAACTTTCTCAGATAAATATACACTACAATTATTCCAGGAAAGTTACGATTGTGGGAATTTTGTCCTACTTCCCATATGAAATCCCATGTGAGAATGTCTTTATCTCTCCCTCGCGAGGTCTCTCTCCCTTTTATCCTTCGTCATTTACCGTCTCTGCATCTGCATTGTGTCTGTTGGTAACTTTAGGTAAGCAATCTGATTTAGGGCAGATTTGCACTTGGGAGAAAAAAAGCCGCCAGCATGTAATATCAAAAGTGGGTAGAGCAACTTAGAACGACATTTGGAACCAAGTTGGTTCATCACAACCGGAATTAGTTCTCTCACTGTAGCTCTTGCTCTATTATGATCGAGTGGTTTAGCCCTCAATCATGGCTACCAGTGTTAAGTGAGCCTTAAGACTTGGCTACCATACAGTCCATAAACTATTGGTTAATCAAAATATCATGATCTGACTTGATTTCAACATTAGACACATTAAATTACAAGTGGGTAGAGCAGTTTCAAAACAAATTTGAAATGTAGTTTTAGCATGCATTATAAAAATGTCGTTCTAAGCACCTGCTCCCAGTTGTGAATAAAGCATTATTGATCATGTCCCAGGGATTGTGTCACTCTATCAGCCCTTCCATGAGCCCAGGGATTGCTGTCCCAAATTACTTGATTGCTGTTCCAGGGATTGTGTCACTCTAATGGAAGGGCTGCTGACGGAAGAGTCTGTGCGCAGACTGCCAGCACGCTTCTGGATAAAGGGGACAAAATCTCCAACAAAGTCAAAGAGGCTTGCCTTGTTCATGATTAGAATTCAAAATGGCAAATTGAACAAGGCATTTTGTTCAGTTTGATTAGGGTTCAGGGTTCATGATTAGGGTTTTGGTTCAAATTTGCTAACAATGTAGCATGGCGATATTATTCATTACATTGGTGTTAGTAATATACTCCCTCCGTCCCATAATAGATGATGCGTTTTAGATTCAAAAATTGTCCCAAATTACTTGATGCAAATCATTTATTCAATATGAAGTTGTTTCTTTACAGATTGTAATGAAGCAAAATCACAAGACAAGTGCACAAGAAGTGTTCTCTATTTTAAAGCTTGTCTTTACTCATGTGTAGATCACAAACAACACAAAAGCTAGTTAAACTCAATGCTAGCATATGTTCGATGCATCAAAGAACACACTGCAACTAACATTACAAGTAACATGCACCCATCGTACATTTGTTTCAGATGAGCAACCAAAACCTCATATGAGCATTTGAAAGTTATAATATTCAGCACGTGATCTACTCTGGCAAAAATCTATCAAAGTAGAATATTCATCTACTTTCATGAGGTTGTAATTAACTAAGTTGAATTCTTCATTAGAGACTTTTTGACCAAGGTTGACGATTCTCCAAGGAAGTTTGGGTCAAACAGGAATAGAAGCCCAAACTATGGGCAAGAAACCGTCAATCTTTTCTCATAAAAAAAGATTAAAACTATATTTTTATTTCCTATTTTTAGCCCATTTCTTTGGACTCTCAACAAAGTTTGCCCACTCAATCCCACAGCCTCTCAACTTGAACGGCCATAGTGTGAAGTGGCCCTCATTCACCACTCGTTCCAAGGATGCGATAACAGTATCTATGTTATAGTTGAGAGTCCATATTACATGCAAGCTCCTGAACAACATATTCATGATCATGGTAACCAAATAAATTTTGTTCATATTGTGCTACAACAAATGGAAGTGTGCATTACACTGGAGGTCAGCCGCCCAATGAGACTCCCATTCTCGCCCCATGGCTCATAAGAATCCCAGAATATCCGACATTCTCAGACCAACGTATCGTAACGCACATTAAAACCCACCCCTACAAAACACCACTCACTAATCCACTCACTAATCGCTCACTAATTTAAAAAGAATGATGATAAATCAATTGTATAGAGTCCAGGGAATGTCATTGTCCCATTGCTAGGCTGTAACTTAACCAAGTCACGATTCGTAAGTCACTGGTATTTACTACTACAGAACACCTGGCACTTGATGGTTTGTCGATTTACAATGAACCCGGGGTTGACCATGACGCTGACTTTGGACCGCACGGCCTCCTCCTCGTACGTCGTCACCTGCTCCAGTAATCTCAAAACTGGCTAAAATTAGCTGGATTTCTACCCCCAAAAAAAGGGGCTGCTAAACATACAAAGAAAAAAATGATTTTTTTTTAAAATGTAGCGAGAATGCTCATCATGTTATAAATATGTAGCAACTTCATGAGGTGATATCCGCGGATATCATCATGGTATCACCTTAGTATATCAAGGGTATTGCCGGATATTATAGAGGTATCGTGAGTAGTACATTCACAAGGTAGCAAAAGTATCTACCATTTATGTGGGAGGTAGCATCCTGTCATGAAGTGGTTCTGAGATCACTGACCTGCTCCATGAAGCGGGGGTCGAAGTCAGCGCGGGCCGGAACCCTAAAAATGGTCACGGGCTGCTCGTGCGCGAACGCCAGGTGGTGCAGCAGCCACACGGATTTGAAGGCGTTGAAGAATGCCGCCAGCAGCGAGATCGACGTCTCCTGATCCGCCACTTTCGTCAGCTGCGACAGGATCAGCTCCATGCGGATCACGAAGAAGCGGTGGAACACCGGGTTCACGATCGTCATGGCGCCCTGCATCATTCGGAGTTCGTCAATGTCCGAGACTCTCATATTGTATCTTTTTCTTTTCACAAAACTAAAAGAAACTCAACGCAAGTCGAATCGTGTCTTTTGGAGCAAAATTGAACTAGTTATGAATTTTTCAATGCTGTAGTTTGTCATCAAGTTAGGAAACTCTCATTATGATGTTTTGCGACCAATGCTTAAAGTTAGGTGAGACAGAATGAAACGCAACGCAATTAGAGTCATGGTTTTTAGAGCAAAATTGAACTAGTTATGAATTTTTCAATGCTGTAGTTTTTCATCAAGTTAGGAAATTCTCATTCTCATTTTGTGCGACCAATGCTCAAAGTTAGGTGAGACAGAATGAAACGCAACGCAACTGGAATCATGGTTTTTAGAGCAAAAATGAATTCGTTATGAATTTACGAAGGTTCTGAACATGCAGTTTGTCTTCAGATTCAGTAATTGACAATGTCAATGACTCTCATTGTCTAATTTTCTTTTTTCTTTCAGTTTGGCAAGACAAAAAGAAAATGCAATAAGAATCATCTTAGAGAAGAATTGAATTAGTTATGAATTTTCAACACGCAGTTTGTTTTCAGATTCAGAAATTCTCATAGTGATGTTGTGCGACCATTATGTAGAGCTAGATGAGACAAAATGAAACGCAACGCAATTAGAATCATGGTTTTTAGAGCAGAGTCGAATTAATTAGTAATGAATTTTCAAAGGTTCTAATCATGCAGTGTGTCTTCAGATTCAGAAATTCTCTTAGTAATTTTGTGCGATGGATTTTTAGAGTAAGGCAAAGACAAAATGTAAGGCAATGCGAGTAGAATCATCTTCTGAACCTGAGGTTTGTTGACGTCGAGGGAGCGTTCGATCGAGGGCCAGTCTTGCTTTTTGAGCTCGTGAAATTCACGGCAACACGATTGGCGCAGAAGGTCCAGGTCGTAGATCGGAGTGGCGCCGTTCGGTTCGAACGTGACATTTTCGAAAGATTCATACAGAACAGTATTGAGGAAGGATTCGAAGTAAAGGACGATGACGTTGCGGGGCATTTTCGCAATCAATTTAGGAGAGGCGTCTTTTTGTTGCGCAAGAAGCGAGGTGATGACTTGTGTCGCTGATTCGCCCGAGTCGCGGATGTGGAGACAGAGCGCGGACGCGAGCCGTTTGATGCAGAGCTTGGAGTCTTCGTAAGCTTTTTGAAACATGGGCGGCGTGACGTCCAAGGTGGTAAAACGGTGCGCCTTCGGGGGCGTTGTTGCGGCATTGTTGGCATTGTTGATGATATTCTCTCGTCTGTGCTTGGCGATCTCGTAGTCTAGCTCTATGTCTTTGGATTCGGTTTGTCGAACGCCCAATTGTGACTCGAGCTCCTGACACCGTTGTTGCCATTGCTGGCACTTGCCTTCAGCTGCGTCCATGGCGGATTGTAACGCTTTGAACTCCTCCGCGGTCGTTTGCTCGTTCTTCTTCGCTTGCTCCAGTTTGTAATGGAGCGTCTTGATGGTGTATTCCATGACCTTGAAGGAATTTGAGTCTAGCTTTACGCTGCCCTGATCCACCACTTGGAAAAGCTCGTTGATCTTCGCCCCGTTGCTGGACTTCTTCTTTCCCCAGCCTAAGATGTTGAACATGCCGTGTGAGTTTCCCACGCCTGATTTCGTGCTCCTCATGCTTCCGTTCCTTGTGAGCTCGGAAGAGTAGTCAATCTCGGAAGCTGCAACAGAGTAGGGTTTAGAGAATGCATATGAAAATTGCAAAAGTATTGGAGGAGCATCATGGAAGCAACAGGTTTAGAGATGGAACACAAATGAATATAAAAATTGGCAAGAGCATTGGAGGGGAAATTGGACTGATCATGGGTCTAATTCAGAAGGAGCCAAACTTTATATCACTAGAATCAGTGACGAACATTTCTCAAATTGATACTAAACAAAAGAAAGTCCTGCTATAGAAATATGAGACCCATTTTGAGCATATGGAAATTGGCGGAGCATCATGGGAGCAACAGATTTTTAGGGTTTAGAGACGAACACAAATGAATATGAAAAATGGCAAGAGCATTGGAGGAGAAAATGGACTGATCGTGGGAGCAACAGGTTTAGGGTTTAAAAATGCACAGAAAGCTATGTGAAAATTGACAAAAACACATTTAGAGAGCATATGCATACCTATGGTGTCCTTCTCGAGGTCTGGGGCAACCATGGAGCTGTCACCGCTCCAATTCGGGACATTTCCATTCACAGCAGCAGGAGTTCTCGCCACACTCGCAGGGCCGCGTCGTCGGCTGCCCTGAAACGAAGCGCCGAGGTCTCGACTGATGGCCTTCAAGGTACCGCTGACGCCGTGATCCGTCTGCTTGCGACCTCCAAACAATGGCGAGATCGACCTGGACAGCTTGTTCCACGCCTTGCCAGGAGACTTGCCCTCCTTGTCAAATTTCTCGGCCTTTCCGATGGTGGACCTGGCGGGGGAGACGCTGCCAGCCGGAGGCTGCCATTTCTTTCCAGATTTCATGGAACTAGCAGGGCTGAATGGCACATTCCCTTCCGGCGCGTCACGCGCTTTGGAAAAATCAGGGCTCACAGGGTCCGGGGCTCGTCTTCTTGCTCTCGTGGGCGTCATCCAGCCAAATCTCTTCGGTGGGGATGGGCTCGGCATTTCCAAGGGAGCCAGGTTTTTTCGGTGTCTAGGACTGGTGTTACTCCACATGCTTGGATGCTGCGGGGAGTTGGCTCCACTTGCACTTGGCGTGCGAATGTTTGCAGGGTTGTAGTTCCCTGTGCTGCGGTTGCTGTGCACGGGCTGCTGGCTGAACGGGCCGCTCCGGTCCGGCGACCTGCCCGGTGTGAGCAACCGATGGCTGTCCATGTATGTTGGTGGATGCATTTGCTCGAACTGGGGTGTGTCCGTGTGAATCTCCATAATCTCCTTCCACTGCGCCGGTGAGAAGTCCATCTCCGCATCGTGGAACGTCGTCTCTCCGTTTGCGCTTCGGTAGCTCATCGCCTTGGTGATGGCGTCCTCCACGCCCGGCTCAGTCGAGTCCGGATCCTTGAGCCAACTCACGACGGCCGGACACAGAACCTAAAACCACAGGGGAACACGGAACATCACTTCCACTGCCCAAAACTCGCAAGCAACCTTCTGAGCACATGTGAGATCCTTTCGCCTTCATTCAAACTGATTTTGAACCTGTTGTTGTCAGAGCCTCCATAACATTGATCAAATGCAGGTCTGGCACGGCACAAGACAGTAACTTCGAAAGCAAAACTTCGAACCTAGAAAGCGAAATGGTTTATTACTTCCACAGCCCAAGAGCCTGAGATCCCTCAGAGTATGATTTTGATTACAATGCTACCACTTAAACCTGTTATCGCTCTAAGAGAGTTTCCATGCCATTGATCAACGACATCAGCTTTCTGATCAATAAGTAGCACTTCCCGAAAGACTCTAAATCATGGGTGTATTCAAGGGCTTTTAGAATCCGAAAGTGAAAATGGAAGGGTTTATGCTTGCAATCTCCCTCAAGACACAGCGATGGGAGTGTGCTCGACGTTCAACAGAAAATGCAGTTGTGATCGCTCAGGGTCGAAGTAAGATTGAGTTTCTCGATCGATTGCTTTCTTAACAAGCACGCATTGAATGTGGCGTAAAGAGCAATGTACTTACAGGATTGACGATGGAATACTCTTCCTGCGAAGGCCTGACCGGGCGCGGCTGCCCCTGAGCGCGGTTGTTGGAGCTCATCGAAGTGCCAATCACGTGATCCCTGCGTCCCCCCGCCCCCACCGCCATCACTGGACTCGAAATCTTCATCTTGCGTCCCATTCCACTGCATCCCAAACGACCACGCCTGTAGAATGTTGAGGTTCCTCCTGTGGAATGTTGCTCAAGGTTCGGAGATCACTCAGTGAAACCTAACATCACCGTCTCTGCAAGAACGCCATCGCCATGTCACATCTAACCTCGCAACAGCTCCGCCATCGCCAAGTGGGTCCATCAACGACAACAGGGAAAGGCTCCTGAAGGCAAACCAGGGTGCAAACTGAGCGAGATGAATCTCGGATGTGATTTGACTAGATTTAAGGCAAAACGCCAGGAATGGCGCTGCCACCTAGGGAACAGTGCGGTTGGTTTGGCGCGATCGGGAAGGGAGGGGCCAACTGCAAAGGGGGGAACGAGAAGAGAAGGCAGAAGATCGGGGCCAGCGCACGAGACTGAAATCACTCGCCATACAGGAAACTGGGCTGGAGCTCGACAGATGGACCGCCTCATCACCGGCCTTCGGATTTAGCATGGTATGATATTAATCCTTTCTTTTAAGGGCAGCTTCACACTATGGCCGTCCAAGTCGAGAGGCCGTGGGATTGAGAGTACAAACTTTGCTGAGAGTCCAAAGAAATCTACTGAAAATAGGTATAAAATATAGTTTTCATTTTTTATGATAAGTAATCGACGGCCTCTCGACCATAGTGACGGGTCTTGCAAAATGTAGGACCCAAACTTCCTCTCGAGAGGCCGTCACCTTGGTCAAAAAGTGTTGCCATGTAAGCATTTTGAAGGTTCACGGCCTTTGAACTTTGGCCTCTAGTGTGAAGGGTCAAGAGGCCGAAACCATGGTTTCATGCAATTTGATTTGTGGAAATCGACGGCCTCTCGACCTTTGGCCATAGTGTGAAACGGCCCTAATTTTCTTGGACCCAAGCGAGCAAGCAGACTGAACAACATGGTGCAGGTTCGACGTAGAGTAAAATGCGGAGGCGGCACGTGCGCTTCCCCGCTCCCTGTCATGTTCCTGGTTTTCTGTTTTCCCTTTTCCTTTTTTTTTGGTTTGAAAATTGTGGTCTTTGTGGAGTCTTTCGTTTGAAATATCGGTTTGTGAATGTGATTCTGTGCCAGCTAGGAGAATCGATCGCGTAGAATATGATTCTGGTTTTTTTGGTTTTGTTTTTTTGGTTGGAAAGTTATGGTGGGTGAATGTGATTCTGTGACAGCAGGGAGAATCGATTGCGTAGAATATGATCCTGGCTTGTTGGGCGATTGGTTGTTTATGGAGAGGACTGTTGGTGCTTATACTATTTTATTTGTATGAATGGTGTGCTTAGATTAAATCTATCGATTAACTTGTATTGTGATGTCACAACGTCCAGTTACAGTTACAATCTAGTCAGGAAAGTAAGGTAGAACGAGTGTGCAAGGGTTTCCTTTTTAGTGTCAATTGCAACATGTTGGTACACCGAACACAGCATATATTCTTGGATGTTCAAGTGCAGTGGGTGAAAAATTACTGTGGCCCACAATAATTACGTGCTAAGTTAGTCGAAAGTGGTCAAAAAAGTGTCACGCTAAAAGTTTGAATAAGAATAATAATAATAGCGTTGGCTCGAAGTAGACCATCGTGAATAAAGAATCTCTTGGGTAGTTCGTTTGTCCATCCCTCAAGGATAGTGAGATTCACATTTGGTGCCTATTATCAAAAATGGAATTTTAAAAATATTTGTTACGATGCCCTCTAGTTATTATTATGGTTCACAATATATGGTGGTAATAGTAGCACCAATGGCCCTTTGTCTGTTAGGCACTGGCTCATTGTCAAGACAAAGAGACACTTAATTCACGCCGGCCTCGAAAGAGGACTGGAGTTTATATCTATCTATCTGGAAACAATGTGTTTGCATAAATAAATAAATAAAAGGTGATGTTAGTAGTTTTACAAACTATGTCACATGTTTGTACTAGTGTAGCAATATTATACACTTTAAACGTTTAAAATTCTTTCATATTGTTTTTGTAACATTATATACTAACTCACATAATCATTCTAATGATAAAACACTTTTGAATTGTATATTTTGTACATGTGATGTAGATACTCAGATAGGAGACTTTGAGAGACACAGTTACAACCCCGCTATGAGGAGGGTTGAGATTGGAGAGAGGATTATTTACTCTACTGAGGTTATTTTGACCCCTCCATCTTAGGAGGTTATTTTTATTTCTTTCAAAGGTTGATGTATTCTCCTGCGTACAAATGTACCTCCAGTATAAGCTTTGCACTGCATATTGCAAATCTTTTGCTCGATCTGAATGCAGGTTTTAGGTGAGAAATGCAGGTTTTGAGTGAAGATGCAGAGGTGATTGGTAGAATCGTGTCAATTGGTTGTAGCTTATTGAAATGTGCCCTGACCCTTTTCTGCACATGAGACAGGATTGGCATGATGAGATTTGGTAGTTTCACTGTAAAGAGTTGAAAATCGATGATTGATGGACATCATGGACCTGGCTACATTGACTTGTGATTTTATGCAGTAATTAATTTGAGTTTGTTGACATTGAATGTGACATGGTCATGCTGTCCTGCAGTTGATGCATGCATGTAAGCAAGTTCATTAAACCCAGGGTGCGGCAGTGATCTCAAAACTGGCTAAAATTAGCTGGATTTCTAAAATAAATAAATAATAAATAATAAATAAATAAATAAAATAAATAAATGGGGTTGCTAAACATACAAAGAAAGAAAATGAAAAAAAATTGAAATGTAGTGAGAATGTTCATCATGATACAAATATGTAGCACTTCATGAGGCGATGTCCGCGGATATCATCATGGAGTCACCTTAATATATCAAGGGTACTGCCGGATGTTATAGAGGTATTGTGAGTATTGTATGCACTGGGTAGCAAAAGTAAATACCATTTATGTGGGAGGTCGCACAATGTTCCAAATGTCATAAAGTGGTTCTGAGGTCACTGGGGTGCGGTGGTAACCCCAAATTGACAAAAGATGATATCACACAAGAGAGCTCACCACAGAGGAAAGAACAGAGAGTTCATTGATTGTGAAAAAAAATGGTGTTATCTTAATCCTTTAGTGCCTAGGGTACTGTAGCTCAAAGCCCTACATTTTAGTACATTTTTCCACTGTGGTTGAGACTACTAGAAATAGAATGTGTTAAATTAGAAAGTAACCGTACAATTCTATTCTCAACTCGTGAGCACACATTTTATTAAAATTTGAGAATCATCTGATGGTGGGATCGGAAGATTATAGTATGTATTTGAACTGTGTAATGCACGCTCAAAAACGAGATTTTGGAAGGTGCGTGACTTCAAAGTTAAATAGAATTTGAGGTAAATTTTCAAAAATGAAAGTAAAGAAGTTCAGCTATGCCCTATGTCAACACCTCTCCGTTGCAATCTTTCATATCAAAAATAGACTCACACATAATTATTGTGAGATTTATAAGTGAAAGTGACTTATCCATGTACGGTTTAGGACAAAATTTTATAGGTTGAAAATTGACAAGAGTGGGTACATTGGTCAAGATCGGATTACACACACTAATGGAAGATGCAGAGGATAACACAATCCAAAAAAATAAAACAAGATAACAAACTTCTAAACACAAGAAATACTACATAATACATATGTTGTATTTGTAAGTATTTACTGTATTTTCAAGTATTTGCAGTATTTTCACGTTTTGTTGATAGGTATTTTGATAGTTGTACAATTCCAAATTGAAAAATTCTTTTTCTAGAAGATGCGTAATGTATGTGCGCAAATCTGAACTTCAAAACTGAAGTTCCAATTCTTCACGAATTCTCTGCTATTTGCATTTTGGACGTTGTAGTGACCATAATGTAGTCAGCTGGGCACTAAAGGGTTAACCCCTAAACGTACCAGGGTGTCCCTGGAATTGACAATTTGAGAAAAAACATTATAAACTACTATTTTCTAGAATTGATATACAAATGAAAGTTTTTGATTTAGAATTTTAGATTCCATCCGTACAGTTTGATTCACTAATACAATCACCAATATTTAATTATAAATTTTGAAAGTTAAAATTAAAAATTCCTTCTAAATTCGATTACAAACTAAATTTCAATATATTTTTTAGTAAAATTTGTTGGAATGAGTTTGAAATGAGATACTCTTAAATGTGGTGATACTTTGAAATTTTTGTGTTTCTTAAATTTATGACCTCATTTTTCACGATTCCACTTTGAACTAGAGTCAATGCAATTTTGGCTTGGTCAACGACTTGACATACTTCTACATTTGTAATTTTAGAAAAATATGTACTCTAGTATGACTAAATCTAGCCATTAGATAGGACAACAACTTGGTGAAGAATCTCCAAAAAAATGGATGAGTTTCATCCAAACATTGATGAGAACGTGAGAAGGCTTTGAATCCGTTCGTGATCCAGTTTTTGGACGTTGGGACATTTAGGAGTTAAGGTTCCACCTTTTGTATGGAGACTTTGGGTTTAATTTTTAGCTTCACAGTTCACAATGAAGGAATAGAACTCTTGCCCTTTTATTGAAAACATAGGGCAGTCTGAATCAAGAATTCTTTTTGAAGAAAGCGCTATTAGTATCATATTTTGAACATCTCCATCAACACTCTAGATAGCTCTTTGGTTTAAAAAAAATGAATGTGCATGGTATGGTCAACGATTTATTTGGAGGGAGACATTGAATATAGTAGGGTCCTCAAAACAACTCAAGCTACATCCATTGTCCTTTTTAGTCCTAGCCATACTAATTATTTACTCAACGTTGTAACATTTTATGCAATGCAATATTTTTTTACCAACATTAAAGATTTTGGTACTACCATATATGAAAACATCCATAAACATACTCAGTGGTAAAAAGTATTCATCATGTGTAAAAAAACATAATGATTAAAAACATTTAGTGCATCTTGGATTAAATATGATAAGTGATGGTATATCTACTATTTTAAACCCTTAGTTGCCTAAGCATCCATTTCTAAATGATGTACAAATTTCATCCACATTTTATCATTTGTCCTGAACTTTTTGCAATGTGAATTTTTAGCTATACATTTTATGGGAAGTTAGCTTCATGCATGTGAGAACCAATTTGAAAGGGGATGATTTGTGCATTTTTTATGCCTTGTTTCATGTTGCAATGATTCGCGAGAAAATTTTAAGATCTTAGTTTAAATGTGTTCAAAAGTGCTCTTGAAAAGCCAACTCATAAAATTAAGCAACCAAAAAATCTCCAAAAATCACTACACTTAGAGTATTACATTTCAGCCCATCACAAAAAAAAAAAGTTTCATCTATAGATTGTCAATATCTTATTCGCAATTGAATTACAAAATAATTTTGAATTTTAGGCTTCAAATTTTTATACAAAAATATTGGTGATTGCAATCAAAGATTTAACTATGTGGATGAAATCTATAATCCATAATGTACAACTTTTATTCATACATCAAGTTCAAAATATCGGTCTTAGAGTAAAAGTCCAAAAAACTCTACCAAAAAGTTAGTCTGCTATACTATAGTCACAATTGTTTTGGTCAAAGGCCATAAATTTATATCAAAATATATTTTATTTTGGTTTAATTGCACCAATCCTTCTAGAGTTCTTATAGGTACTCGAACTCAAATTTTCAGAACAAAATCTTCAAAAATGTTTACAAAAAGTAGTATTTGAAAATGAATGCCTAAATCCAATCTTGGGTACAAAACTGATGGTTTTAAATCCACTCAACATAAATATGATTTTTATGACCTTTGAAATAATGATAGAATTGAGGTTCTTGTTCCAAAAAAAGTAGAAAGATATATGTTTTGATATACATTTGCTTGTTTTATACCAGCTTTGTTGATTGGTACGAAACTACTTTTTCAATTTTGGCCACTTCTACATCAATAAAAATATTTATAACTACTTCTTTAAGATCATTTCAAATGCTTTTTGTTAGACTTTATAAAACAATAGATGTTGTATTTTAATGTTATTTTTTTAATACAAAATTCAAATTTATAATGTATTTTTGGATCATACATTGTTGAGTGGTCATAAGAGCTAGAAGTGGTAGAATTTTTGTGCTTTCACCCCTTAATTGCATTTTATAATGCATCTTTACAAAACTACCCAATTTGGAGAAGGCTGTAAGCATTTAGGGGTTAATTGTAAATCATGATTGTACAATCCATATGCATGTGTCGCATGGGTTAATTGAAAATCAAGATTGTACAATCCATGTTTTGTGCTTTGACATTGGCTTACTTACAATTTTCATAGTCTAATTGAAAGATGTTGGTCGGAACTACATGGTATGCTTTGTAATTTTTGGATGATCTTTAAAATGCAATTGAAAGTTGTTTGTCGAGATGCTCTTAGATCATTCGTACCCTTCTCCCTAATTCACCTCGTGATTACTATCATCACATTCAAAATTTGGTGTTACAAAATATTGTCTCTTTACCCTTGAACCGCTATAAACACGCAATCTGCTATTTATGCACTTGGCCAAGTGCACTCATTTTATGTGCATATTTGACTCAAAACAATTTGTTTAAAAAGTTCTTAGAAAAAAACATTTTTTTCCTTTCTACAATCATTTACATTGTAAACAAAAAATTCTTTTACTTATTTTTTATCCTTATATTTTATATATTTTTTAATTAAAATAAAATTTAGGATTAAGCTAGTGGTTGTATCCGCTCTATTTTTATAAAAAAATCTTTGTAGGGTTCAGCAAATGACAAGGCAAATTTTATCAAGAAGAAAAGAGAGAAATGAAAATTATAATTATAATTATAATCAAAATTAATGAATAAATTCTTGGTACGAGTGTTGGATCTACGGCTGCATGAGAAGAGCCAAAATGAAAAGAAAAGAATCAATGAAAATTTAAAGAAGAGGTCACTGTGTGTGAACCCTAATTCGTGGCTCAGTCATCTGGGTCATATGGATTCGGAGAAACGCTAGTATTTTCAAGAATACCAGGTGGCCGATTGAGCAGCTGGAGCGCACCCTATGGGATGCAATTGTGGATTTGGCACGGGCGGGCTGGATGCGAGTCATGGACCTCTCCAGATCACAGCCGCTTGCAGCACGTCGAGCCCGGCGGGAGTTCCTGGAGCGATGGGCGCACACTGATACCATTTGCACAGTGCAGGGTGATCATATCCGATGGACTCACACTCGTCCTCCTAGGGGCACAGTTAGTTAGGTACTTGCGTTCTCAGGTTTGGTATTATCAGGAGGTAGAAATTTAAAAATCAGAACTTTCGCCAGCTCGGCTCGCCTTGCTCGGTTTTGCGGCGGTGTATTTTCTCTTCATGCAATGGATTTTCACCATTTGTCTCAAAAAAAAAAAAAAAAAAAAATTAAAGAAGAAAAAAGACATAAAGAATGATAAGAAGGAAGATAATAAAAAAAGAAGAGAAGGAGACCCAAAAAAAACAAAAAAATTAAAAACAAGATTAAAAAAAATTAAAAATTAAAAAAATTAAAAATTAAAAATTAAAAATAATAATTGTTTGTTTACATTGTAAAGGATTGTAGAAAGACAAAAATGAATGTTTTTTTGGAGATTGTTTTAGACAAATTTTTTAATGCACCTGGGGGCCAAGTGTGTAAATAGCAAATTGTGTATATTGTACAAATAATACTTGGATGAGTATTGTATCTAACCGTTAAGGTCGATAGGTTATGTTGAATAATTGTTTTCTAAGGAAATTTTGAATTTTTTGTTGTTTTTGACACACAAAGGTAGCACTAGGGCAAAACCTAAGGCAAAACTCTAAAATGAATCCGAAAGATAGCACTAAGATGGATCATACATAAGAGACTTTAACCGCTTGGGGACTCAACTTCTTAACCTCACCGGTGCTAAAAAAACACCCTAACACTCTCCAAGGGTATTTTAGGATCATTTTCGACCATAAAGAAAATTTCTTTTCAACAAATGCCAAATTATATCCAAGATTCTACTTTTCACCATACAAAACATAGTAAACATGCGAATCACCACTTCCAATGACCACACAATTTCAATCATAGTAAATGTGCCAATGATTTTACAGTTTCACCGCACAATTCCAGAATAAATGTAAGGTGCTGCTTAATCACCGCACGCCGTGTGGTGAAGGGCTCCAAGTAAATTTTCATTAAAAATCATACCCAATGCGTTTGATGTGCAATAAATGTTGTTGTACAAAAGTGATTTTTCCAAGGTGAATCTCAACTTGCCATAGCCCACAATTTAAAAAAATTTAAAACATTATAAGTTTGTACATTGTCGTGAATAAAGATTTGAGTATTGCTTGTGCGGTCATTGCCATGTCTACCTTAGTTTTTTTATTTAAAAAAAAAAAAAAAAACATTCCTCAAAATTTAGGCTTCTCTTTTTATAATTATTTTTTATCCATCCTGACCCACTACTGTATCATCATTGATTAATGTTTGGTTGTCCTTTCCACTTTTGGAAATGGTCTTGATATAACATTGCTAGATTTAGTAACTTCCTATGGTATGTCAGGTAACTCAAGTTCAAATCAATTGGATGGCTTGGCAAAGTCTGAGGAGATAAAGGCACCACCAGTCCCCTATTCTGGGTACACTCTTCACCAGTTGCCAGCCAATTTTTTTGGGGAGTGGCTACGGTCTCTTCTCCGTAATATGACACTCAATAATATCTCACCCTCCATGGAAAAACTAAACTGGTTAAAAATAGAATCCGGAGTGGTTTTTCTAAATCGCTTAAAAATTGGATTTTATTGTTTTACTGCATTCAATAATATAGGGTCTTGAATGACTATTTTTAACCAGTTTATTTTTTTCACAGAGGGTGAGATTTGACACTTCATAATATGAAAAATATTGAACGGTGATTATCCCCGTTGGAATCTTATAGGTCTTAGATTTAGTTTTTTTTAACTTTGTTTAGGTGTCCCTGGCCTCGCCGGTCCTGGAGGGATTGGTTTGTATTTTATCTATGTCCTTTTCTCTTTTTTCTTGCAGTAAAGGGTTCCCTTTATTTGTGTCAAAATAATAATAATAATATGAAAATATTACTGTTTCAAGCAATACATATGTGACAAGTGACAAGTCAATTATGTGACTAATCCATGCATGCCACCTTAAAATTAGAGCTTCCTTAACATGTCATAATAGTGAGGGACAAGTATACTTTTACATTAAAAAATGGGCAAAAAGTGGGAGTAATCACCAAAGCTTTCTCAAAAAACATCTAAAAGCACCACTATTTGGTTGAAAAGTTCCTTACAAAATATTTTTTTATATTAATGAACACATGTATATGGATGATTCAATCCACTTTTTTCCCTTATCTAGCTACATTCAAAAGCGCGTGTTGGTCTACCAATGGAAAAAATAAAATAAAATCAGCTGCCACTTGCCAATTCATCATCTCATCACTTGCCTATAGTCCACATTGTTTGTAGTTAGGTCCAACTTCTATGGATAAAGTTTCTCACTGAAAAATAAGTTTTTAGGGACTTCATCGACCAAGTTGAACCGCATTTTATGTGAATTTTTGAGAAAACGGTAGAGAGAACTTGTCATGAAGTGTAGAAGGTTCTCTCAAAGCCCAAGACTTTAGAACAACTTCTCCCTAACCAATCAAATTTGTTTATATTTGAGCCTATGGAAGTGTGCACTACACTTGTTATCCCATAGTTAGTGAGAGGGGAGGAGGGGGGGTTGTTTATAGTACGTGTGGGAAATTAGTGAAGGTGATACTAAATATCATTATGATGTAAAACTAGCGTGATATGAAGATTCCAGCTACTCAATAAAAATTATAGCCCTCACTAATTTTGAATTTTGGCAAAATAGTGTGTGCTTTGGGAATTAGTACTATATACACTAAATAGAATAATTAGTGTGCTTCATGGCCGGGTATGAGACAAATTGTAATACCACTTTTCCTCTCCTCTTGACTTTGATAGGCAATTTCTCAAATTCACGGGCGTTGGCTCTTACTAATTACTTGTATAAATCTCAACTTTTTATGCTCCCACCGATAAGTTGACACTTTCCCCATGTAGTGAGTTCTTATCTCATCGTTACCAAAGGGATGATATAAAAGACTATTGAGTGTACTTTGGAACTACGTTTCATTAGAAAATCCAAAAAAATTAGTTCGAAAATGGTCTTGTAAAATTGAGTTTGTAGATTTGAGCAACGTGATAATTTCAAAAAGTCACTACACTAATTATTCCATTTAGTGAGGGGTTTCATAGTGCATGTAGGGAATTAGTGCAAAGGTGATACTAAATATCATTATCATGATGAGAAATTAGACTAATATGAACTCGAATATGAAGGTTTCAGCCACTCAATAAAAAATTCAGCTTTCACTAATCTTGAGATTTGGAAAAATAGTGTGTGCTTTGGGAATTAGTACCACGCGTGATTTTGAAATGTGACACTTTTAATGTACAGGAATTTTGAGTTTTGAAAATTATATGAATATTTAGTTGATAGAAATTATAACTCTAATTATATAATTAAAAATTAAAAATCTAAAACTTTAATTTGTTTGTACATCAACTTCAAGTTATTTTTCTAAGTTTTATTTTATAATGTTTTTTTTCCAAATCTTTGAATTGAAACGTGGATAAAATATTTAGGAATTAAATTATCATATTTGTTTAGAAAATTGTATTCCCCATGTATTGCAAATAAAAAATGCTAAAGTTGTTGGATGTTAATAAAAATTTAGTTCCGTCTTTGTTATTTTAACACTTATAAAAGTTAATAAATAAAATATTTAAATTAATTTCACATTTTGGATGAATCAACTAAAAAACGATGACTATAAAACATTGGTGATTATTTGTATGTACTTTCTCTCAAAAAATAAAATGTCATGATTTTTAATTGTATGAATAGTTCACATGAATTATTTATTTATTTAGAATTGGTGAGCAACTTGTCATAAATTTTGATATGTTACATATTCAAAAATCTACTTTTCTAATTGTTGAAACATTTTATTTTATTTTTTGAAACAAATGGACTAATTGTTGAAACATTAACATACTAAAGCATTAACATACTATAACTATTGAAAAATATTGGCATAACGTCTATCCAAATTATATTGAATATCTAATTTCCAAATTCAATTATAGCCGTTTTTTTCAAAAATTAAGAAAAAAGGTTTGGGTTTTAAAAAAGCAAGCATGAATTAAATTCTAAATGATAACTAATTTTGGAGTAGCTAGTACACTAGCCTGTAGTCTTTGGCACATTATAGCTTTAGCTCGTGATTAGAAAATCAACATAGCAACCTAATAAGACTTTATGTTCACTTTAGATGTATTTTTGATCAATGACAACAAAATTAAACATATAAGTATATGTTGTTTTCAATTGGATTTTTGAATATAGACTATAAATATAAAACTTTGCATATTTGGGCATTTCTAAACAATTTGGATTTCTTATTAAAATATTCTAAAATATTCTATCAATATACTTTTTTTTTTTAATTTTTTTTTTTAAGTTTAAATTTTCATGATTGGTAGAAAGTATGAGATTTACAACATGTTCAAATTTTTCAAACATTTTCAGTTTGTACTAGGACTTTGATTTTCTTCGCACCACCAAGTGAGTGAAAGACCATGAAATTGAATAAAACGTGAAACCTGGCTACATTACTTCACATAATGATCTTTGAGGGCGGAATGTAATCATCATGGGAAGACCATTCAAGAATGTGAAAGGTTAAGTTACATTATAGAAAGTGTTGAAGTAGAAGATGTAGGGTAGTGTTTGCTAAAAGCCAAAGGGGTTTGGGTGGAAATAATGATGCATAGGAGAGGGGTCAAGGCATGGGTAGATATTAGAGGCTTCTAGTGGTGAGTTATCCCATATGGGTTGTCATGCACACCTCCTAGTGTACACTTCTTCAAGAGGGAAGCTCTTGAGTAAGATCATCTCTTTCTACGCATTCCTTGTGTTTGTGTATGTGCCTTGTGCATTCCTCTATTACCTTCAATAGAAAGGTTACATCATAGAAAACCTTATCCTAGAGTGTTGATTGCCCGGCTCGCAACTCATGGACTCACTTACAAACCCTACAACCGTTGGAAAGTCACATGTGGAACCTATAGTCATCATTTTTCTAAACCAGCTCTGACCTTCAGCCGTCAATGGCATTATGTAAAAAATTCCAATTTTGGGTTTTGTAATAATTAAACAAAGATGAAGGTTATATTGCACAAATTAGAGATGAGGATGGTTTAGAAGATACTTTGGTTTTCATTTTGTTTACAAAGGTTCTTAGCATTTTTATTTTTAAAGTGCAAAAATTCTTTAAGTTAGAATATACTTTAAGTATTTAGAAAAACTCATCTAATCAACCATGCTTTTTCTATAGGATTATGTTCTTTGAATGACATGACAACAAAAAATTTAAAATTATCTTTCCAATGGCAACAACTTAGATTTTGTGTTAGCTGAACTGAAATTGGAGCAGTTTTGAATTGTTAAGCTCAAACCTCAAATCAATTGATTAAACTTGTTATTTATATTTCTTATAGAGTTTAGAACTTTTATGCATCGAAACATCACATTTTTTGTGCACTATGGAATATGTAATTTTAACAAATATGACAATCTTAGTGTACAAAACATTTTAGAGTAGTATTGGTCACCCACTCATGACACTTGCCAACAATAGTTGGTTTTTTTCATTTTGATAAATGTAAGATGTAAGAGGATGCCAAAAAAATTGTCAAAGAATTGAAGCATCTAAGATATAATCATGATTCTTCCCTAAATCAACAGTTGACCCAAGGTGTTCGCAACTCCTTTTAAAAAATGAGCCTATGTAGAGTTTGGATGTTAGGCCAAAACTTTAGGCACTTAATTTTATGAATAAAAATCTTGTATTGTAATTCATATACTTATGTGATTATGGCCTTTTGATAGTAAAATTATGGATGGTTTCTTTTTGACATGATAACCCTGCAATATGAAACCAGTTGTTAAACAACCAAACAAAACAAAAATTGAGCATGAAGAAGAATTGTAAATAAACGGACATATGTTTGACAATCACCAAAGTTGAATGGCTTACAAACAAAACAATTTATGACGTGATTGACATTCTTTTCAACATTTTTGACACTTTAATATCAAAAAATTATTATTCAATCGACTAAAATGTCAAAAGACTATAAAAAATAATACTTTTTTTTATGATACTAGAGTGTTCAAAAATATGTTGAAAAAGTGTCAAAGAACACTGTTTTTTGGGAGACATGGAGAGTCTTTTTAGGATATATTACAACAATGCTTTACACTTGTTTTTATAGAGTCCTTACATTATTTCTACTAAAAATTCTCTTGAGCGTTTTGAGTAGCATGCAACTATCTCACAAATCAACGTTGAATTAGGACTACTTCAATTAAATGGAGACTAAAGAAAAAGTTGAGTCAAGAGGGTTAAATTTTTTATTAGTAGAAACTAATTCTTACTCATGTATCCTTTTAGAAAAAGGGCCAATGTTGAGATAGGCAAAATCTTAGACAGTTAGATGGCATCCAAAATGACAAGAAATTCTTGGGCTTGAGCTAAGATATTCTTTAGTATGGCCAACTATAAAATGACACACATTGTGAAATTTTTAATCAATTTTTTTGATGTAGGGCCTTTGTCTAAATTGAACTTTGACTTGTTTTAAAATCTTTTAGACACTATCCTACAAAGAATCTTTACAAATGTTTTATAAAAAAATCTATCTAGGATCGCAATGATTATATAGGTTCCTTCTTATGATTCTTTGGGAGGCTTTTATATCATGGTTGTGACTATAAGGGAACTTCTCTATAAATTATGAGAAAGAAAGATCATTTTAAAGATGTTATTTAAACATTCTACTGAATAGTTGTGCAAGTTTAGATGTTAGGTATATAAAACGTGATTACCTGCTTCAACAATGATGATAATATTACGAAGATTTCTGAAGCAATGGTGAAGAATTTGGTGTCAAGTAGGAATGACATAGTCGTACTTCTTCATGTAGAACTTCTTTGTTGCATTGCTCAATTGAAGAGAATGGAAAAGCACATCAATGGAACATGCATATGCCAAAGTCTACAAATCAAAGCCAAAAATTCATCTTGACACATGGCACATGCTCAACAAATGCGCCTTTGGCCTCGGGAGCTCCGGTCCACCATGCGACGCTCTCGTAATCGATAAGACTCTTCTCGCAGAAGTGCGACATAATGTGTTCCAATACAATGTCGCCTTGGATCTGGTGATTTGTTCCTCCGCAAGGCGGTTTGGTTTTGAGTACACCATCGGTTGACAGGGGGCCAAGTGGCTAATTCAGAGGCTCGCGGCAATACATGCATTTTGTGGAGTGGATGCGTGCAATGTCGTAAAGGTGGCCGGGGCTGAGGTGGTGGGGTGGGCTCACGAAAGAGGGGTCGAGGTGGCTTCACGCGTACGGGCGAGGGGTGAAGGCGATACTCCGAGCTACACCCAAATGCCACGTGGCCGTGCGAGTGGCCATGGTGCACGTTGTGCACCCATGTACCAGCACCCGGGTAGGGGGATGTACATGTGCGCCTTGCAGATAGTAAATGGCGGCTGCTTGCGCCACCGGTCATTCGTGTTGCGGCAGTGGAGTTGTTGATTAATGTCACTAGTTGGTCGCGAGCTTGTGTTAGTGCGCTTGCTAAAGTTGATACTACTTCCCACACACCACCTACATTGCCAGCCTTCTTTGCCCTTGTTGGGGTGCCGCATCCTCTCCGATTGTTCAATCTCTACTATCCAAACAATTCAAATGTATGTCAGCTACTTCTTTATTCTACTTAGTGACATTCATGATTAAATGTAATATCAATGTTTTGTTGTAAAATGAAGAAAAATCTTTTCAAATCCGTAATTATTTTAAATTGTAGATTATGCTTTTGTGAAAGAGACTATGTAATACAATTATAATATCCATCTTGTGTATTTAATAATATACATTATAAGAAGCACATTCAATCTCCCATCTTCGACTATAACATTTTTTATTTATAATATTAAATCTATTTTCTTATTTTACATAATAATTTTATTTATTATTGCGTTTGAAATGTGGTAATTTCCCTTTGAAGATAATTATAAATTTTTGATTACATTGTGTACCTTGGCACTAATCTCAATGAAACAAGTGGCTAGTCAACAAGTGGTCATTACAAGATCCAAAGCTTGATCCAAATTGTATTCATTAATATAGATATACTAATTATCAACATTCATTTTATCACTAGTTGTTGCTCACCTTAAGGAAGTGGGTAATAGACTACACAATGTACGAGCCATAGAAGCGGCAAATAGGTTCAAGTTTCAATCTACAACATTCATATTTATACTTTTTGTTGATTATAAAGTTCACAAAATGGAATTTTTTCATAGATTCTAACCTCTTTGGACTAGCAACTAAGAGAGATACAATTGCTTTAGCTTGAAACTTGAATGTGACATTATGATTCTCAATATTGTAAATTGATCTTCATACCTTAATATAGACTCAACTTTATCATGCCATCAATAATTATCTCATGTACCTTTAAGTAAAAAATAAAAAACGAAATTACAAAGTACCCGAGCTGACGCTTTTGCCCCTCGTGGCTATCACGTTGGTCCTCCCATTCAACATTGGAATCACTCAACATTGAATATTTTGCCTCGTAAACTACACCAACACCCACCATTGGTGAGAGAGAGGTCAATACCTGTGGAGAAGTGTGACGCATCTCCAATTACGACCAACCCACCATATTGGGCACCATGTCTTGATCTATCTCGATGGCTACTAATGTGACAAAACAACAGGGGGTGTCATAGTGCGAGTTTCTGAGGTGGGACTCTCCTACGTGTTGCAATTCTCTCATCCAAAATCGCAATACTTTCTCAAAAATCAATTGCCTTTCTCTTGAGAATTGAAATTCCAAGATTCAACCACCGCTCTTTAAAGAGACATGGGTCATGTCCTTACTCAAAAGCTTATTGTAAAAGCACGCACAAAAGCTGGAGCAAATACCCACACTTGACAACTTTGAGTGCCAAATTCACGTCCACTGGTTGGACCTTTTATCTCGCAATTTGGATAAATAAATTATTTATTTTGTTGGCTTTGCTGTGTGAGTGTGGAATTTCATCTTGGCTTGCTCCTGATTCCCTTTTGAATTGAAGGACATAAATCCTGCAGGGCAATTTATTCAGAAGTAAATTGCATTGCATGCATTCAATGATAAACTCCCTCTGTCCCATAATAGAGGATGCATTTGAAAAAAAAAAATCTCTCAAATTACTAGATGCAAGTGATTTATTCAATTTGAAGTTGTTTCACAAATTTTAATAGAGAAAAATCACAAAAAGTGCACACGGAGTCTCTTTTTTGTTTTGAAGCTTGTCTTTGCTCATATGTGGATCGCAAACAACATATGAGCTAGCTTAAATTGCTACTAACATATGTTTGTCGCATCGAAACATCAATGTGTTGTCACTTGTCATATACTATCGAATCAATATGATACTACTTTGATAGACAACTACTTCGAAACAAAAACTTACTGTATTTAGAGGTTTGATGAAATCATTGTGGTTTTCTTAGTTTTTTAATTTTTTTCAAAAGCCTCATCCTCCCTATGGGTTTGGCCATTATCACTGCAGGGGTGCAGGGATGGAAGGGATTGCAAGAGTTGTAGTGACAAGCAAGTTGGTTGGAATGGGGAGAGAAGGCAACGTTCTGGTGGGAGGTGAAAGGATTAGATGAGCTTAATTAGGGCCTATTCACACAAGTGGGTGTCACATTCATTGAATGAATCACCACTGGATTGAGAAAAAGAACCAATAACTTGGAATGGATTGAGAAAAAGAACCAATAACTTGGAAGATCTATCACCTTCACAACTAAAGAATTTTATTGTCTTAGGGATTGAGTAGTGCACATCAGGATGAGAAAATGGCTTAGTGAACGAAATTAGTGAATCCTACAAAGGTTTCCTGAAATAGCTCAATGTACGAGAGACACTCAATTGATTGGTATGAATTTCTTGCTTATGATAATTCTCTAGCAACACCAAGTCATGTATATTACATCACAACTCAAACAGACCCAATGAGAATTGAACCCAAATCATATAATTGTAACACAAAGCTCTTCACCAACCAACCACATACTCGTGACATGGCAATCACCACCAGGAAAAATCTCAAATTATATGTAGTAATTGTTCATAAAAATGATCTTCTAGTTACTCTTGTATTGGTTATTGATCACTAAAGTGTCTATTGTTGTAAGAGTAGAGTAGTTTTGCAACAATGGCCCTTTGTCCAGTGGGCATTGGCTTATTGTCATTACGAATAAACACTTATTGACACCGGTCTCAAAAGAGGACGGGAGTTTCTACCTATCTATCTATTTTACAAAGGTGAAAAAAAAAAGAGCTTACAATGAGAAAAGGAACCACATCCTCTTAATCACTAGCCATCTTCCTAGGCAGTTTTGCAAAAATGCATTATAAATGCAACTAAGAGGGATATTTTGAACTTGATGTATGAATAAAAGTTGTACATTATCCATTTTAGATTCTATCCATGCAATTTCATCTATGATTGCTATCACCAATATTTTGTATAAATTTTGAAACTTAATATTCAAAATTCTTTTGTAATTCGATTACAAACAAGATATTGACAATTTGTACATGGAATGTTTTATGGTGGGTTGAAATGCAATACTCTAAGTGCAGTGATTTTTGGAGATTTCTTGGTTCTGTGAGTTGACTTCTTCAAGAGCACTTTTGAACTAAGATCTTAACAGATTTTGGTGAATTAATGCAACATGAGAGGAGGCACAAAAATTTCACAAATCATCCCCTTTCTAATCGGATCTAACATATGCATGAAGCTAACTTCCCATAAAATTTACAGTGAAAAATAGACACTACAAAAAGTGCATCATGGATGAGAAAATTTGAATGAAATCTGTACATTGTCCAAAAAATGGACACCTAAGCATCTAGGGGTTAAAGCATCCTTACTCAGAACCCTCTAAATCCAACATCAATTTTCAACAAGAACAGGTTCACTATCAATTGAAGGAGCAACTCACTTGAAGATCATGAAATAAGGGAGTCATTCTTCCTTAGAGGCAGTGTGTGATCTTTGCTACTTCTACATTCGACAACACTCTACTCTAAGGAGGACTCATGAACGAACTGTGTGACCCATGAAACCAACATGACTCCTTAGTTGTTGTGGGATATTGAAACATTTCAGGCAGCCACGTCTGTGCTGTGGGGTGCAAAATGTGTGCGTAATTTCACTCTTCGTTTATCACAAACAACAGTCATTTCTTTTTTTAATATAAGAATTAGTTTGGAACCAAATTTGACCACGTTGTAGTACACAACACGCACTACACATACAATTCAACTGTGATCTTAGATACCAGTACATATATATATTTGGAAAATTCTCCCAAATGGAGTTTAACTTGGATTGACATAATTCAAATTGCGTTGGAAAGTAAACCTGATGCAATATTCTTTTTAAATCATTTTATCGAATAATCTATTTTTTGTTCCAGGAAGCCCGCTAGGTTTAGGCAACACCAAAAAATGGTCGTTTGAGGGTTTAGGGGTTAACCCCTAAAAGCCCGAGGGGTATTGGACAAAACATAGATGTGTTATAATACGTGCCTTCCATATGTTTGATGAAGGTTGGTTCAATAGACAAAATGTAGAGTATCATCTTTACAAATTATCCGTACGGTCAAACTTCCTAAATAATCTTTAGATCATTTTTTAATGAATTTAAAAGCATTAACCTTCGAAAATTTGTATAAATTATAATTTTCAATTTTAGAGTTCAAAATTTAGTACGATTGGTTAAAGTTGGGCTATCTATCGTAAACTTCAAAAAAGCAAGAGAAATGATGGAGGAATCATCATTACTTTCCCCAAATAGCAAATTTTGTAACACTAAGACAATGTTGAGGTGATCTACTTTGAAAAAATTTCCCGGGTGGAGTTTAACTCGGATTGCCATAATTCAAATTGGGTTGGAAAGTAGACTTGATGTGGTATTTTAAAATATTTTTTATTTTTTCAAAAAAGGATTTTTTTGTTCCGGGCAGCCCGTTTTTTCCGGGCAGCGACCAGAAAATGGTCGCTCGGGAGCTTAGGGGTTAAAATTTCTAAAAAATGCCAACCCAAAATATTTTGTTTTCAAGTACATTCATAAAAGAAATCCTTTAAATTGAAAAAACTCGAAGATACTTCTCTTCACATATTTAAACACTTGAACGTTTTATAGCTCAAATTTCCATCTACAACCCTCTTTATTAGAATTTGGAGTGCGTACCTTCTTGTGACAGTGCCCTAGTTGAAGCCCTAGTTTACCCTTTGTTTCATCCTCCATTAAAATATAATGCCAAATTTTTAATTTTCTATCAATTTTTTTTTCTCTTTTTTATTGGTACGGTCCATCCTACTACTTTAAAGTTCAGAGAAATATTTTTCTCTCTCTAGAATGGATTTCCCAATTCTCAAAATCTTCAAAAGAGTGCACAATGACAAGAATTCTAGTGGACCATACCATAAAAATGCTATGTTCATGAAGTTGTAATGTTGTAAACAAAATTTCATGCTCATCCAACCATTTCTGTGCAAATGGGAGCTGTAGAAGGTGAGGGTAGTAAAAAATTACGCTTAACCCCTAAAGGACCAAGAAGCCCAAATTGGGTTTCATGTTTTTTTAGCATTTTTGAGAAAATCCTATAAGGACTTCCTTTAGTTCAAATTTATTTGTGTTTTGATCAACATGTACAATAGGGTGACATTCAAATTGGCCGTTTAGTAGTTCCAGGGATAGTGTCCTACACTGCTGCCAACTTTGACACCCTCCCCAAAGCTGAGAAATTGTTATTTTGCCATGAAAATTTGGGGACAGCATCATCATTATGTTGAAAAATGCATACCAAATTTCAAGTCCAGGAGACTTATACAAAAAAACTTATGAAAGATCTACCAACATGGGATAGCTGTGAGAAAAGTGTCAAAGCTGCCAACTTTGACACCCTCCCAAGAATTGAGGAAATTTATTTTGCCCATGAAATTTTTGGAGCAAAAACATTTTTATGTTGTTTGCATGTGTGGAAAATTTCAAGTCCAAAAGACCCATACAAAAAATAATATTCCAAATCTACCAACATGTGTAGTTTTGAGAAACAAAGGGGAAAACCATTTTACTACTTCCAACTTTGACGCCCTCTTTAGGATTGAGTTTTTGTTGATACATAATGAAATTTTTGGCACAAAATCATCTCTACGCTGGTAACATGTGGGATAAATTTCAAAGCCAAAAGACATACATAAAAAAAGTTATTCCATATCTATCAACATGTTTCTCAAAACTACACATGTTGGTAGATTTGGAATATTATTTTTTGTATGGGTCTTTTGGACTTGAAATTTTCCACACATGCAAACAACATAAAAATGTTCTTGCTCCAAAAATTTCATGGGCAAAATAAATTTCCTCAATTCTTGGGAGGGTGTCAAAGTTGGCAGCTGTGACACTAGCTGCTATCCCATGTTGGTAGATCTTGCAGAAGTTTTTTTGTATAAGTCTCCTGGACTTGAAATTTGGTATGCATTTTTCAACATAATGATGATGCTGTCCCCAAATTTTCATGGTAAAATAACAATTTCTCAGCTTTGGGGAGGGTGTCAAAGTTGGCAGCAGTGTAGGACACTATCCCTGGAACTACTAAACGGCCAATTTGAATGTCACCCTACTGTACAATGTTCTTCATTGATTTCGATGATATAAAACTTGACCCCATTTGAATTGCATTTTTCACAATGCAATCAATTAAATTTGTCATTCAGAAACAATGAATCCTTGGTCCTTTAGGGGTAAATTAAAGGGTTAAGAATTTTGAAGTGTTTCTGCCTCTATAAGAAACAATAGAGTTATCTTTAAAGTCACCTTGAATTTGATGAGTCTACAAAGAATTTTGCTTTACTATACTCTTATTTGTTCACTATAAATAGTAAAAGGTGTGGAAGATCTTGGTAGTTTATCATTATTAGGTGTGTAAGAGGTGTGTAAGAGTTTGGTGGTCTTCAAAAGATTTTTAGCTTCAAAAGCTTTTTTTTTGAATCCAACCAAGCTTTGTGATTCTGTGAAGCTTTTGAAGATTTTGACCATTTTTTCTATTACGAAGCCAATTTTCACTGAATCACAGAGAGATTATTCCGTAGTAGAAAGGGTGGCCTTCCTTGGCCTTTCCTTAAGAAATGGTGGCTTGGGGCTTCATGCTCTCTGACACTATTCTTTGGTGCCCAAAGACCACCTTTCTACTAGTGTAGAGATCTTCTCAAACTCAGAAAAAAAACCGTACTCAGTCGTCAAGGTCAACAAAAAACAATTATAAACAGAGAACCCCAAATTTTTTAGGAATTTTTTTTTTCAAATAAATAAATTATGTGGTGCAAAAAGAGAATATTAGAGAATATCCACTGAATCACAGATTATTCGTATCATTTAGGCAAAATAATTAAATATTCAGCTGATCCTGATAGCCGGGTACAGTAACCAAGAATTCTGTGTTAAAGACAATGCCTACGTGCAGTTTCCATGGCATGATCATGCTGTTGGCCATGCCATTCCTTTCCAGTTTACAAGAACAACACTCAAAGTGTTGGCTGCCCTTGCCGAGCCACCTACTTAAGGTAACCCTCAGATGCATATCATTGCAGTGATGAACATCCAGTCCAAATGAGTGTGTCAGAGATCATCAACAACATGGCCATCTCGGGGAAGAAGATGATGTACCTGGGAGCACTGATGGCAGTGCTCCTTGTCGTCGCTACGGAGGGCGCAGTTACAATGTACAACCCGGCAAGGATGTCACTTAATGTCGCGGTTGATGACAACAATATCCAAGTGGACACAGATATCATGTCCTTGGACATCACCCAAGCGGAGCAGAAGATTAACATCACGACTGCCACGGGGGGCTCGATGAGCGTGGATGTGAAGGATGGTGATGTGCTTGTCTTGCTTCCGGAGACTCCTGCCGATGTTGGGGACAATAACCCTGCAGTCACCGTGGTCCAAGTCCCTGGTGATTATGCCCAGTTTGGCCCAGATTTTGCTCTCCCTCCTGGTTTCGACCGATCTCTGCCTCCTGGTTTTGACCAATCTGGCTCAGATTCTGCACTGCCTCCTGGTTTTGACCTGGATTACACTGAGCCCTATCTTGCTCACCCACCCTCAATGGTGCCTTGAGGGTAAGCTTCTGTGAAAAAGCATAATAATTTCTCCTTTCCTTGCTCAAAGCAAATGCTTGCTACATCCAATACAATTAGGAACCTCCATATGATCACTGAAACATATTTTATAAGTTCTTGAAACAGTCTAATAATGGGCTAGAATGTAGTATTGGGAACCTCCCGTATATTATCCCCTGTAGAATGTAGTCAGGGGGTACATGTACCGAGGTGAGGTTCCCGATACATGTCCCCTAATAATGATAACCTTGATATTAACATTATATAGCCCATATGGCATGCATCCTTGAAAATTGCGTCCATTGTGATCCTTTTTCAAATCCTTCAAATAGGTCACTCCTAGGGTCCTAGTAATCCATATTCAAATTCTGACAGCTTTGGCTAAAGAGTGTTCTGTCTGTACAGATGTTTGCATGCATATATGGCGTAATGACACACTGAATGCAGCACTGGTATTGGAGCACACAGAGAACTGGTGCTGTAGTGCTATAATAATTACCAATTGCGAAGGATTCATGGCAAAACGTCCTTTGATATGTTTCTTTTTTGTCAATCCCAGTTTGAAATATTATCTATGTGCTTGTTTGTTGAGTGAAGGGTGTGAAGACTGAGATTAGCAACGAAATCTCGAGTGGCTACGTTACATTATCAGCTTGTCGCTGAAACCCTACGCTCTTGACAATTGTGTTTCCTTTCACGTGTGAATAAATGAAACCTTGGCTGTAGGTTATTAATCTGATATACAGATGTGCTGCATATTTCACCAACACTTTTCCTGCGCATGCTGTAACACAGACCACAAGACACCTTTTGTATCAGGTTCTTATGCACATACAGCTGAGCATTTTATGTGGCCTATGAAATGCAGAAGTAACAGTTTGGAAACTGCGTTTTAATATCAATTGAGCTCGTACTTACTAATACAATGGGCTTCATTATTGAATTTATCTAGCTCAGATTGTGATCTATACCAGGCATTTGAATTCTTTCATGCGCTCCAACACAGCATAGAGCTCTTGTTGTTTTGACAATACAGATGTCAAGGTCTGCAAAAACACATTTCAAACTTCTGATCAGATCAAAAAAATAAAAATAGGGGGGGCTCTATTTCAGTGCAGAGTATATTCTTGTGGGTTTAGATATGAAACCTACCTTTCTGGTGTTAGCCAATTCGGTCTCCAGAGTGCTGAGTTTTTTATCAGGATCAACTACAGTGTCAGTGTGCTTTGGCAAAATCTCCTGTAATGGCTTGAGTTTGTCCACTTCAGATTCTAACTGCGATATCCTCCTCTGAAGGGGTTCATGTGGGTCAGAACGCAGCCCCAAGTACAGGGATACCATGCTAGACAGAACGGAATAGATTTGTACAAGAAATTGATACGGAATACTTATCACTGACAAGAAGAAGGTTGATACAGCTGATATACACCAATTCAAACCTCCACTGCTTGATTCTGCTGCAAGGTGACAAACAACCATGGGTTAGCATCAGACGACTGTTTAGGGTTTCAACCTCTCCTCTGTCCTTCCTTAGCTAAGAATGTTGCAACCTATTCGCGTACATTCTTCATGAATGTTTGCTAATTGTCACCACTAGGATCATACACTGCTACGTTTGTTGGCTCTGACTGTAGGGAAGAGGCATTGCAGGAACACTCATTTTTTTGGGGCTAAATACCACTGTAGCAAATATATTCCGTCCATGATTCCACTGAAATGCATTCTCATCCTTCACATGTTCTATTCTGGTCAAAGCTCCTCGTAGCATAGCTGCTTGTTAGGAGTAACTCAAGGAATGTTACAGCTTGTTAAGCAACATTTAGGAACCGTAATGTTGTTATAGCTACTTCCCTAACGTTGCTAACAAATGTAGCAATCAGTGTATGATCCTACAGTGACTGTCAAAACTGATCAAACATTTGCAAACACTTCATTCAATCCTTGGTGGACAAGAAATGAACACATAAAAATGGAGCTGGTAATTTTATTAACATACTATGTAATAAATAGTACATATTAGAGGAAATACGCCTTCCATATTAGAGCTCTAAACAGATTGAGAAAAATCCAAAGTCCACCTAGGCATTTGATCAGTTTTGCCAACCCATGAAAGATGATCTCTCAATACTTTGTCCACCTCCCTTTTGCTGCTTTTACAGCTGCAATTCTATGTGGCATACTTTCTACAAGCCTCCTACAATCATCTGGTGTAATTGAGTGGAAAACTTCTACCACACGATCCCATAATTCTAATAATCCATTTGGAGGTCTCTCATATTGATTGAGTCTCCGTTTGAGAATTGACCAAAGGTGTTCAATGGGATTCAAATCAGGCGATTGAGCAGGCCAAGGTAGAAGAGCAAAAGGTTGCCGTGAGAACCACTCTTGAAGCATCTTTGTTGTGTGAATGGGAGCATTGTCTTGTTGAAAGATAACACGAGAACGGTCTAAGTTGAACTTGGAAATTACCCTGTGGACATTTTCCTCTAGAATGTCACGATAACGAATCTGATTAATGCGCCCCTCCACTTTGCATATCAATCCAGGTCCATGCATGCACATACACCCCCAAACCATAATCCCTCCACCTCCATGTTTCACTGTTTGACTGATAGTTCGTTCCGAAAGCGGCATCGCCTCTCGTGTCCAACACCAAACTCTTCCGTCTGAGTTGAAGCGGTTGATTTTACACTCGTCTGAGAAGATTACTCGACTCCAATCCTCTATGGTCCAGTGTTCGTGGACACTAGCGAACTCTAAACGTGCCTTTACATTTTTGAGAGAAAGATGTGGTTTTTTGACCTTTGTTTGCGAACGTAAACCAGCTCTATGAAGTGCACGTTTGATAGTATGAGAGCTCACTTTCACTCCCAATACTTGTTGCGAAGACCTTGCTAAATCTGCACAAGTACCCACTCTTCCCCTCACCATTTCTAATACACACCTTCGTTCCTGTGCTCTATTCAACTTTCAAGGTCTACCTCCACGCAAGCGGTTTACATCTGAAACATGTACCTGACGAAGGTTATGAACACTTCCCACACTCACATGCAAAGTATTTGCTATCTCCCTGTGTGAATATCCTCTCTGGAGCATCGAAACTATGTTATCTTGAGTTTGTCGAGATAATGCTTTGGGCATCTTGAAACACTAAAGAAGAAGGCCTATACAGTAGCAATAATTGTGTACACAGCTATCAGAGACTAGAGAATTCAAAGTTCTATGAGTGCCAGTGGAAGATCTCTCACAAATCTGTGCACATCACTTCATGAGATATTGCATTTCATGGAGTGTCAAAAGTGATCAAATGAGAGAGATGGTCACTAACCATCCATCTGTCCACACAAATGCATTGCCATCTGTACAATTACGTTGATAAGTATCTCAGCTTATAATAGATTGTGATTAACCTCTAAACCAGAGCATGCCACTTGCCAGATTGCAATTAATGATAATCGAACTTGTAATTATCCAATGTATGATCAGTTTTGACAGTCACTGTAGTAGTGTCATTAACCCCTATTTATGTGTCATAGCTCGTAGGATCTTACTTTGTTGACGTTCGTCGATGTGGTATAAAATAGCATGGCCTTCAGATCCTCCAACATTATGATCCTCCTGCCTTCAGGCAACATTATGGTTGTGTATCATTCCATACTTTGCGCTTTTGTGAAGAATTTAATGAAACTATACACTTGACAAAAGGCCACATTCTCAAAAGAACTCAGCATGGAAGATTTGAAACTCACGAGCTGACGAGCAGGTAATTCAGGGGTTGATGCGTTGGAGCCACTGACACTTGCTTCAGAGGTGTGATCGAATATGGTGGCCACTTCTTTTCCCTGTAGAAAAATGAATTAATCATATACTCCCTCCGTCCCATGATAGATGATGCTTTTGAGAAAAAAAATTGTACCAAATTCCTTGACTCAAATGATTTATTGTCTCTGCCTCACCAGGGGAGAGACTACTAAAACACTTTGTTTTTTTTTTTAACATACGAATTGCATTTTTTTGCAACCCGCGGCAAGTTTTCCAATCAAGTAGTAAGACGATTTCACAACCGGGAATCAAACCGCCAACCTCTCCATTCGGTTTGGGTACCTTACCACTATCACCTTGGTAGTTTAGGGTCATCTTGGACCTAAAACACTTCGTTTTCAAGGAGTTACATAGTTGAACAGTGTAAACAAGCTGTAAAAGAAAATCTAGGGTAAATAATAAGGTAGAGACTACGTGATTAGCCGCTTTGAAATTGTTGTTATACAAATTCTAATGAAGCAAAATCCCAAGACAAGTGCACATCAAGTGTTTTTTATTGTGAAGCTTGTCTTTTCTCATGTGTGGATCACATGTTCGTTGCATCAAAGAACACAATGCAACGAACATCCCCAAGCTGCCACATGCCACACATACCCTATGCAGTATGCCTGTGCAATATGATGAAACTTATTGTATTTAGAGATTTAATGAAATCATTCTAGTTTGCTTAATTTTTTGATTTTTTTCAAAAGCATCATCTATGATGGGACGGAGGAGGGAGTTACCTTGGAATGATCTGCCTGAGATGAATCTTCCTCTACGCAGTCTTTCAAAATGGACACTGTTTCAACCCCTTCCACATTCCCAAACAGCTTCGTAGAGTCTGGAGGTTTGATGCTGGGGCTCTTCATCTTCCTTGCACGGAATCCTCTGCCTCTTCTTCCTTCTGCTACAGGTCGAATGCTTTGGCATCAATTAGGTCTTGGAAAAACCATTGCTCTGACACCTCTTGTGCATAATCGCTATTCCCAATGGAACATTCTGCAGAAAGAACATCTTTTTTTAAAGCCTGATAACTCTGCTACTTAATACAATCATCATTCTTTAACAATATCACAATCTAGGGTTTACCTGTGTAAACTCAGAAAAACTCCTAATATGCATCATTCAGCGGACTGATGTCCATGGAAAGATTAAAATTAGGTCAAGACGTTTCGTGATTCTTCGAATAATGATGTGAACATGTTGAAATAGCTTTGGGGCTCCTCACAAATTTACTGTACAAGGCTGCAAAATCAGTAACAATGGCGTGGGGCATCGCTTTTTAGGGTTTCTGAAAAGCTGCACACTCGGCAGCAAAGGCGATATTTTCCAAACTCCACTCTTCACTCCTTTCAGGGCCAAGGATTTATGATTTTAAAATGACAAATTCAATTGATCATGCTTTGTATAATATAATTCAGATGGGATGAAATTTTTCTACCATTAAATCAGTGAAGAATATTTCATGGGTTGGACAAGAAATAAATATATTTTAATGAAAGGAACTTCACATAGGACCTACTCGAAATTGCTAAAAAAAAATATGAGATTCAATTGGAGATTTTTTGGGTCCTTTAGGGGGAAATGATACTCTTCAATATTACATTCTTGTATCTGCAAAGAACATTTGCTTGTAGACACATGTGATTGGACACTTTCCACTAGCCAAGTTTTCTACTCATGTAAGGTAGGAGCACCCAATTCCGATAGTGTATCAAATTCCAATAATTTCTAAACACAACATTCATTTTAGAACGCAAATCTAAGCACATCGTAGAGCCTTTATCGTTTGTTGACCAAAATGATCCGCTATTTATGGTCTACTTAGATTTACGTTCCAGAATGACTACCGTGTTCAGAAATTATTGGAATTGGATACACTTTCAGAATTGGATGCTCCTACCTTATATTGGTTACCAAACTCCGACTCTAAATCCCCCCTCCCCTTGACATAAATGCAAGCACTATTCACCTATAGGCCTCATTTTCTGAAATTTCCATTTTGGACACCCTAGGGTCTTTTTTTGGCAATTTGTTTTGCAACTTTGAAGCTTATGGCTTCAAAGTAATCTAGGAGGATCCCTCAGGAATTTTAAATCCTTAGAAGAGGGGATTTTTTTTTAACGTGGATCCCAACATGCTCAAAATAGGGGGCTCATAGAGGTCACTCTATTGAAATTATTGTAAACACCTGTGTTGGCAAGGTAATTAAATTGGGGCTATTACAATTAAGATATTTGATGCATATTCTAGAATATGCTATATATATATTCTAGGTAGATTCTTGATCTATTCTTAACTTGAACTTAAGGCATTCTTTATTACATCTAAAATTTAATAATTAGGTAGAAATTTTACCTCCTGTGAATAAAATAAACCCTATATTTTGACAATGATCTTCATGAGAATAGGGGCAAGTTTTGTTCTCTTGCATTAATGTTGAGAAGGCGATTTAGAGTCGGGGGTTACCAAAGGGTGCCTTGCACATACTTGTACTAATCAAATTCAAATATTGTTTTGCGCTTGAAAAACAAATTGAAGAACATAAAAAAAATTATTTGTCAATTCAATATGAAAATATCAAAAAATGTATCATAGGTAGTCAAAAGCACAAACATATAGCCTATAACATTCTAGACAATAGGAAGGAAAAAATCCTTGTTCCTTGAATGCTATTTTTTTCAATTGAGTCTGTACATTACAATGATGATAATCCAAAAGCATGATCATTGCAAGATAGAGAAAAGAATTGAATGTGGGCTCATTCAAAACCACTAGTTTCCACCCAAAATGCCCCTACAACCTCTCCAAATTTGGAGAATTGCAAAAAATGCATTATAAAATGCAATTTAGCGAGTATTTTGAACTTGATGTTTGAATAAAAGTCATACATGATTATGAGATTTAGATTCTATCCATATAGTTACAATCACCAATATTTTTGAAAATTATAATTCAAAACTCTTTTGTAATTCGATTAAGGATAAGATATTCGCAATCGGAAAAAGAGAATGTAAAAACCCTCATATGTATGTATCATTATTTTCTCAAACACAGCAAATAATGAGTGGGAAAATTAATCAATAAATTTCCATTGTCAAATCTCAAAGGGAAAAAGGGATCCAACTACAGCAGTGACTTATTGAGTGAAACTACAGCCAGGGTTCTGTGATTCTAGCATCAGTCCATCTCCTTGTCGGAGGGATTTTATACTTACAGCTTCCGGTAGTATTCAAGAGCTAAGGATTACATTACATATTACTATTATTGTTTTTTGTATATATGTATAGATGTATGTATCCTGCAAATGATATGATGTTTATATTACAATCTGCACATCCGGGAGAACAAATTATTATTGATCAAACTCTGAGTCTGATTACAGACGGTGCAGCCGTGCCAACCAGTGAAGAGCTGAGGCGGCCAGGAGCGTCGACAGCGCCAGGAATCCGAAGGCGCAGAAGCTGGCGATGATGGCTCCTTGCACGTAATCGCAAAACCGGGTGACGTAGTTGCAAAACGTGGGCCATTGGGCGCCGGTGTATTGGCCGTTCCGAGCAATTAACGCCACCGCTAACGCTGCCGATGCCGCAGACATGATGGCCGCCGCCGCAAGCTGCATCCACACAAATCGTCTTTAGACCACGTTTCATGTCCCACTTTGCATAACATTTAGTAGCTTTCAAAGAGACTGCCTTTTAGTTTCATCCACCTTTATATATGGAGTGACCAGTGATTTCTACTTGCATGAACTATTGAATCAAATAAACAACTACAAAACATTGTTGAATTGTGATTGAATGAGTGCTTTCGATTACTGTTCATGCACCATGGTTGATTGCTCTTACTTAATGCCACGATTCATGTCCCACTTTGCAAAACATTCAGTAGCCTTCAAAAAGACTGCCTTTTAGTTTCATCCACCTTTATAAATGGAGTGACCAGTGATTTCTACTTGAATGGACTATTGAATCAAATAAACAATTACAAAACTTTCTTGAATTGTGATTGAATGAGTGCTTTCGATTATTGTTCACCATGGTTGATTGCTCTTGCTTAATGCCACGTGCCCCCATAGCTACTGATTTGATGTGGAATATTGCACATCATTACATTGGGAGAATGAAATGATGTGGGATATTCCACATCATTTTGTTGGAGGGAGGCTACTGAATGTTATGTGATATCTCAAGCCCCACGTTCTTATTTCTTTACAAATAGTTCCGTTGTTATATTTTTTATTGGTGCCAGGTTCTACTTTTAGTGTTGATTTTTAAGAAACTTTACATCTGTGAGTTCAAGAAGTTTAGCTAAATTCAAGAACTAGTTGAACCAAATCCCACTGTTATTGAATTGCACTAAGTAGAATTGTTTGACCTTGAAGTGGGAGTTTGGAAGTTAGGACTTATGTATAAAGCAAACAGTTTGCATAAGAGTCTTACGAAGTCGACAAGTAATGTGAGGAATGCGGTTCCCGAGTAACTAAGAGGCCCCCTCCGAGCAATCAAAGCGGCACATGCCACAAGGGCAGCAATCACGGAGTACACGAACACCACAGAATTCGCAATGATAAACCACCTGCAGCAACAACAACAGCGCAACGAAATCAGTATGTCAGCCATTTAACTCTCCCAACCAACTAGCTACCCTAACGATATGACACTCGCGACAGTTAAGTCTTGATAATCTAATCTTGGAGTATAAAACATTTCCACATCAACCCCTGTTTTTCTCTTCTTTCGGATTTTTCCTCATTAGCAGTGTAACCATGCACAAATCAGGGGAAAAAATCTCGCAAACAAGAGGAATGTACACGGCAAAGCGCACAGCACACAGTGTATTTTCCATTGTACAGTGCACTTTGTCGTATACGTATACCGTATGTGAGGGGGTCAGATTCGGACAGTATTGTGTCGAAATCTTATTTCCACATCATATTTTGAGAGGTCCACGTCACCATAAACCAATCACAAGATGACATGTGGCACTTTTGAACCAAAAAAATTAATTAATGTCGAAACTGAACTGACCACGACGTAGGGTAGTGTACTTTGCCAAATCCCAGACTCAGTGCATTCTAGGCTTTGTACCAGCCATCAGAAGAAGCCTGCGCTTTATTTACAATGACCCCCTCTGAGGCCATCGTTCTTCTTACGAGAAGAAGAGTAATGTTGTTTGTTGTAAAGCATTAGAATCAGGACTTGGCAATATAGAGTTATCCGTAAAGTCTACTAGTAGAAGAGGAAATTAAGACAAGTCTGTTTTTTCTGCAGCAAAATCGAACTCGTTTTGCCTCTGTTTTTGTTTTCCTAATTACTGGCATGGCGAGGATTGATGTGACTAGGTGGTGAGGGATGAGGGGCGTTACGTACTTGTAAGCAGGGTAATCCCTCCAGCGGCCGCGGATGAATCCATACGGCGTGTCGCGGCGCGTGGTGGCTCGCAGCATGACGATGACCGCGGCGGCGGTGGCGCCGATGGTGAGCAGGCGCAGCAGCAGGCTGGCGCACGCGTGGAACGAGCGGTGGTGGCGGTGCCAGTAATGGTGGCGCCCATCCCCGTCGCCCGAGTACACGCCTTTCCGCGGCACTACCACCACTGGAGTCTCCGACATGCCTGCACCATCCACGCTCACAACCTCACACCACTACCTTCCAACACTAGAAGAAAGAAATCCGGGAGCCCTTTTGTGACTAGACCAGAAAATGTCCATTTTAGTCACGCACATAGCCAAGATTTATTCACAAGCATGAAAGTACCTGAATGCAGCTGTCGCTACTGGAACCACCTCCTGCAACACAGTCTAAACTTTAGTACACTCTTCACGCTCGATCACCCTACTTGAGATCGAATGAGCTAGCAAACACGCAGGTCAGTAAAAATTCCATGTAACTTGATTCCCGATGTATGAGTGCGTCACTAGCGTTCACAGCAACTCTTCAAATTCATAGCCCGCATGCACAGAGGTTCGTAATTAATGTTCACGTTTGCGAGAGGCATGAACGTTACTAGTACCTGAATGCAGTTGCACTGGAACCACCGCAAGGCCTCCTGCAACACACACAGAGATCGACTTTAGTGCAGATAGACTCTAGATGTGAACTGTAAGTTGAAATTCACGCGGTCGCCATAGCTGAGAGAATGAAGTTCGTAATTGATAATTCCTCGAAGCACAGACAGCATGAACGTTACTAGTACCTGAATGCAGGTGCACTTGAAATTAACCCACCGCAAGCGAGGCCTCCTGCAACACGTACACAGAAACTTTAGTGTGGGTAGTAGAAGAGATATATACTCGTCAAATTCACATCGACATAGCGGAGAAAATGAACTAGCACACGCATGCACAGAGAGAGTTCCTTGGATTCGATAACTGCAAAAGAGGTTTCAGAGTTGGTAGTACCAGAATGATCAGGAATGGGCAAGAAGAGGAGGGGGCTGGCATGGCAATGTAGAGAAGCGGCTGGGAGTGTCTAGTGTGTGCAAATCAGCTGGGTGGCCACAATAATTGCAGCCTTCCATGGCATAGCATCTCCGGTGGCTGCAGGCCCAACGACTTGTCCCAGTACTGTTGGCCTGACTGACTGACGGAGGCTAGGCGGGGAGATTGATTGAGGGAGGGAATTGTCAGGACTAGCTAGCTGTGATCATTGTGTTTGAGTGTGTAGACTCCTGTGTTATTAGGGCATCAACTGAGTGTACTTTTGCATTTCCACAAATTAGTGTCGGAAGACTGGGTCGACGACGGACGCCGTTGTGCATGACGAGTCTGTGACTGTCTACAGTAAGCTTAGTCGTGACTGTTTTGCTAACTCCAGCAGACCTCCACCCTGTTTGGTTTCGTTTGTGCAGCTGCTTTCACTCTCACTGGATTCCCTGACACACAACAGTAAAAACACTATACCCTTAGCCCTTAAACGTACCACTCCTTTGTAGGAAAGTCAAACTACACAATTTAGCCTTCAAGATTTATCAAAATATATTTTGTAATATTTTTCATGCATGGAATAGAATGTTTCCTATCAGTCTTGAAATTTTCAGATTTTTTTGATATAATACGGCCTTTTTAACAAATTTTTAAGTCAAATACTTCAAAAAATAATTTTAATTACAAAAAAGCTTTAAAAATTTAATATTTTTTTGGGAGCACCTACAAATTACAATGGAGAACCACATGATATGTTTTCCATAGAATTTTTTTATTTAGATTTTGAAATTCAAAAGGTGAACATCCTATATAGTGTAATTCAAACCTTGAGCTACAAAGCTTGCACAAGCAATAAAATACACAATAATTGGAATTTTTAAGATTTGAAAAGTGAAGTACAAACTAGACTCAATAAACTTCATTTTCTTAGTTGGGCGTATTAGCAACAAAAGTCATCTTCAAGATCGAAATTGGGTTTGACCAACAAACATCCAGAAACTGGATGCGTGGACGTTTAGGGGTTAGTATGTCATGGTCATACGTTGAATTGATTAGCATTTGTCTGAACAATGCCATGTGTCGTCTTGTGATTGGTTTGAGATGAGTTTGACTTTTCAAAATCTGATGTGGAAACTTAATATTAACATTAGGTTGTCTGACTCTGACCCTCCACATACGGTACTCCTACAGACACAATAGATCCCTGGGACGTTAATGCAAGCACTGTTCACCAATGTTATGTAATGTTGTATTGAACTACTCTAAATAGTATATTTAGTGTGAGATACACTAATTTACATAAATATGTTGTAAGTTTTTACTGTTGTCCAATTTTTTTACCCTCTATATTGGTCAAGATGGGGATCTTTCAATAGTATTGGAATCAATGTCTTTGGTAAATTTTTTTGTCGAGAGTAAAAATCTATAACATTTTCAAATCTTATAATTATCTCACACTAAATATACTATTTAGTGTAGTGGGACCCGTGCCGTTGAGCACATTGATGTTCAGGGAGCTTGGGTTGTCTCCTCGACAGATTCCAGCGCGGAACGGTCGAGTGAGACAAACTCGGGGGGTTCACTGGCGAAAATTTTAGAAACAACGTGTGATAAAAAATAGGGTCCAATATATTCATTGTAGATAAATTTTGTAAAAAATGTACATGTAAAATAGGGGATTCTAAAAAGTGAAACATGTTTACATGTAAAATACCATCACATATAATATTCTCAGGCTTTTTACATGTAAAATACCATCACCTAATAATATTTTTTGCTAAATTTTTTTGCTAAAATAACCCCCCGAATAAATAGGTCATTATCGCACGTGTATACAATATATACAAGGGAGTGACCCCCCCGAGGAGACAAACCATGTTGTATTGAATAATAGATACCTCTCATGCAAAAAGATGTTTTCATGGATAAAGGCAAGCGTCAATAAAGCAAGCTTTAGAAATCCATAAAGAAATTAAGTTATTACCACGTGTGTACTTGTTGTTTATTATATTGTTTTGATCCTTCATTGTAGTGGTAATATGGCCCTCAAGTCACTTGCTGGATTTGTTAAAATGATGAGAGACTTTGATTGAAAGTGCAAAAATAGTGATGTTTTTTTAATAGATCGTCAAAAATATTCCTACAAACTACAAAAAAATCTTAAAAAAAACATTCATAATCTAAAAAGACTTCAAGAATTGTTGGCTCATGTTTTTCATACAGAATGCTTTGTACTACTCCCTCTGTCCCATAATATCCAATTGTTACGCACTTACTATTTTGTCCCTGAAAGTTTGATCAGTACTTAGTTGATTACAAATTCAACACTTTACAATGCCCGTTGGCAGACTTGACTACTGATTGTGTCGCCTCTAAGCTTACAACCGTATGTATCACGCGGACGATATTGCCGATCGCACGCTATCAAGCAATCCTTGTTCGACATCAATGGTGACAGGCAATGTTCCGACACGATCTAAACTCTCCTTGCCCATATGGGGGATCTTGTAGCCGTTCCCGCGACCATCCTCGAGTGTTGACAGCATGCATTGCTGCCAAGTGAGAAACACATGGTTGAGTTTGCTCACATTTAGATTGTGAAACGCTTTCTCGACAACGTCTATGAACTCATCAACATTTCTGGGGGCACTCTGGTGCTGCAGTGATTGAATGTCGTTGAAGAATCCCAGATCCAGAACGTTTATATCCGAGTTGTTTGGTGGTTGACAACGAAGTCGGATATGAAAGCCGGCAGTTCGTGCAGCATCCGTGAAGGCCTCATCCAACGTCGATATATGCGGTTTGGCGTTGTCTTGTAGAATGAAGATGGGACATGCGGCAGTGGTGCGGGGCCACTGTAATCGAATAGCCGACAACACATTCTCTAACAACATGTCGCGATATTGATCTTTTCTGACCATGACGGGCTTCGTAACCATTGTCCCAGCAGGACGATTTTTGCTTGCGCGCCTAGCGGGATTCTTGGAGGGGGGGAGGCTTGGGATCGGTGCTGGAGCAGCCGCTGATGTAGTGCACAACTGCGGCTTCAACCATTAGAGTGCTCACATGGGTGGGATCGTGGCCTCGGTGTTCTCTGTGATGTCGGCATTTTCTACTACAGTAGCAGTAGTTGTAGGTCCAGAAGCATTGGTTTCACGTGTAGTACCGATTGTGTGGTTCGCACGCGGGCCAAACAGAGCGGAGTTGGTTTGGGCAGCATAGAAGGCATTGGCAGTTGCTATAGAGTATTGTAGGTCTCCTTGAGGTATGATTCCTTGTGCTATTCCGTTGGGCATGGTTAGGCCGTTGCTTAACACATTGGACAATTGTACCAAACAGTTCACCATCTCTCGCTGCTTCACGATAGCCAATCTTGCGTTCTCATTCGCAATTGCAGCGTTTTCATACATACGTCGGTCTTTCTCTCTCTGGTATACCATCTGCTCTGTGAACAACTTTAGTTAGACATCTATCTTTGAGCGCTCTAGATCACAGCTCGCATCCGCTATCTCTTGCATCTGCGCGGCCATTATGACACCCGTAGCTTTTGTTGATTCTGCTATGACGATGTGACCGTAGACGCTCGTATGTCTCACTACTGTATTGTCAGGACGCTTGTGTACCGCGTATTGAGAATGATCAGATGAACTGATTACCTATGGAGTAATCCCCGGTGGCAAGCCAGTGAATGGCCGAGAAACTGGATTTGCCGTGGCATCTGGCTGGATTGAAGGCCATAATGGTGTATAACCGCTCCTCCGAGGCGACCGTGGCGGTGAGGACTCCTTCGTCATCTCCACAGGCTCGGGCGAAGGATGTCGAGCGGATCATCAGTTTCTGGTTCACTCTGAACTTCCTCTATGTCATGTTGTTTACCATGTTGTCCTTGCCTATAATTTCCGTCGTTCATTGCAAGCAAGTTTTGAATGTGGGGAGGCTGGATCTGTGGACGGTTTCCATACCACTCGTGTATGGCGTCGTAAACGTCTTGCGCGAAAAGACGTGGTAGGCCGTCCGCTTTCCGCTCTCCCAAACTCATGTTCCATTAATCAGGTGCATTTCTCCCCGTGCGGCTCAAGTAGTCAGAAATTTTCTTGTAATCAAGAATCACTTGATTCCACTTAGTCTTGCATGCAGGTCCGTCACGCAGACACGGTGAAATTTCCAAATGCATGATGTGATGTCAGAAACATGATGCCACAATTGTTTATATTTGGTGTCATCAAGTCCCGTCCCCGCGTCGATAGTGTTGAGCCCTTCTAAGTACATCTTACGCTTGGCAGAAATTAGAGCAAAGATTTCTTGGGACAACCAATTAGGCCCTCTATCTTTTCATGCACGCTTGGATCGGCTTGGCCTTGCACTTGGAGTAGGGACAACTGTAGACCGCGCTACTTCTGGCACTACACTGCCACGGCTCATTGGTCTGGTTGTCGCGAATGTTGGCATGAGAATGGACCCTACATGTACATATGTTTACAGTAGGCCATTAGCACCGTGTCTGCGTGAAACTTTTCTTTGCCATGCAATTACTCATTGAAACATCGGAGTGTGTTTTTGTGTTTTGCAGGTCCATTGTCATTGCAAGCGTAGAAATTGAAATAGAGAAGCGTAGGATTAGAACTTACCATCTAGTACGGGCATCGCTGTGGGACGCATCGGGGCATTGAATTGTTGCGCATCCATACGGTTTTCCGTTGCAAATTTTCTCAAAATTTGTGACAAGTAAACTTCAAATTAATTCTCCTAAATAGAGAATCAAAATGTGCTTCAACAAGTACAAACACAAAATGAGGGAAATGACAGCCATACTTCCATTCTATGAATCACCAATATGACAGAATCTATGATGACTCAGTGAACTGACTTTCATGACTTGCAACATATTCAGTTGTTTCTACGTACAAAGGAGGCTATACGTACAAGACGTTGGATTACTTTAACTACATGTACAGCAATAACAAATGGGAGAGAATTTCACGCTCTACAGCACAAGATCGACAATGTGCAGCATTGCATAGAGCATGCTATTTGAATCTTATTGAAGTCACAGAATTAGGCAATGTTGAAGCATTTTTGGCTACCCACCACAGAAAGGGAATGTGGAACCTTGCTAAGCCAGTACCGATACTTGAAAGCAAAAATCGAATCATGAATGCAAATAAACGTATACAAAATTTACACAATAACATAATGCTTAAAAAAAATTCGAACTGCAGAAAGGTGAGCGAAGAGTACAGAAAGAGCAGGGCGTACCTGCCAGCATCGACGTCGCCAAAGGTACGTCTTCTGAACTTCACAGCTTTTTTATATTGCACTATCGCAGACGTCGGTTGTGTGCGCGCTTCGTTGAAGTCCGACTTCAGGGCCAAAAATCCAGACACCGCTCTTTCCTAATATGCCACATTGAGCCCTACTAGATAAGACCCTCCCTTTATTCGGAAATGTACAAAATTAGAAGATTCTATCTTACTAAAAACATGCCACTTCTCTCGTAGTGGGGATAAAATTAATTGCCAACTTTTTGTCAAACACCGCTCTTACTGCGGTGCCATGTGGGCAACCACATAGGCTCGGTGGATACCAACCACCTGTGGTGTGAATGACCACAAGGAATTTCGAGTTTAAGGACCCTAAGGACGAGGCCATAACGCTAGGTGCGGACGTACTCTTAGTCTAAATGACTTTGTCATTGGGAATAGGGGGACCTCTTCAAGCACAAAATTGGAGTAAATTAACATTGTAGATCCTACATTCCTACACGCAATTAAAAATTACACACACAGGACTACTATAGTTGATTGTTCTTGACAGGTTCAAATCTTCAAATATTGTATACCATACCTAGTTGTTAGGGCTGGAAAGAAAATTATGAAAAGAGAAGCCTAAACTTTTAGGAAATTACTTTTTCCGAAAATTTATTATCTATGGTGAAAATGAGAAATTTAGGGAATATTTGCATCTTAACCCCTAAACGTCCTCACCTATGTCCAATTTGGGCAGTTTTGCAAAGACGCAGTATAAAATGCAACTAACATGAATATTTGAAACTTGATGTATGAATAAAAGACATTTATTTTGAAATTTAGATTCAATCTATACGGATAGATCTTTGATTGCTATCAATGATATTTTCTTATAAATTTGAAACATAAAATAAAAAATTATTTTCTAATTCGATTACGAATAAGATATTGACAGTATGGGGATGAAATTTGTTGTGATGGCTTATAATGGAGTACTCTAGCTATAATGATTTTTGAAGATTTTTTGGATGCTTGATTTTATGAGTTTATTTTTTCAAGAACACTTTTAGACTAAAATTTTCAAAATTTTGGGTGAAAAACTGCAACACGACATGAGGCATAAGTTTTTCAGAAATTGTTTCCTTTTCGATCGGATCACACATACATGAAGCTAACTTCCCATAAAAAATTCAGTAAAAAAATCACACTACAAAAAGTGCATGATGGATGAGAAAGTACGGATGAAATTTTTACATCATGCAAAATATGCATGGTTGGGCAGTTAGGGGTTAACCTTAAAAAGTATTCACACAAAGTTTGGGCAAAATTAATAATTATTCGGCATGACTTGCCAACCTTGACAGGTGGGTACGTTATACATGTTACAAATTTTTGACAAGTTCACGTCTTAAACTCTTAAAGAGATGTACTGTATAGTCCCCTCCACAAAGTAAGGTAACTCCAATTCTGGCTTGTCAGAAACTCTTTCAAAAATTGACCTTTTTAGATCTATTTTTCATTACTAGCCTATTAAAACAATAGTTTTATGCAACTTCAATGAACACACCAAATTTCAATTTTAAAAAACAAAAATTATGTTTTTGATAAGTAATTTTGTGTATTATTCATTGTGGTACATAATGATTGATTGAAAAATATTGGTGGTGATTTTTAAAATTTTATCATACAAATATTTAGAAAACATTGATGTGCACGTCTTACTTTTAGGAAAAAATTGCATTACCTAGGAAAAATTTTACACTACAAAGAATTGAATATTAAGGGGTCACTAATCAAGAATTTGTACAACAAATTTCTTTAAATCTAATTAGGTTTTGGCAAACCAATTGCATCATAGTACTCAAAGGTATAAAAGTAGTCATAATATAAGGGTCCATTAGAGAAATATAATTGCAATTTAATAATATTTATTTAACAAAATTTGGGAAGGCAACCCTCTGACATTGAATTCTCTACAGTCTAAAATTTTTCAAGGTAATGCAATTTTTTCCTAAAAGCAAGATGCGCACATCAATGTTTCCTATATATTTGCACAATAAAATTTTAAAAAATCATCAACAATATTTTTCAATCAACTATTATGTACCACAATGAAAAATACACAAAATAATTTATCAAAAATAAAATTTTTATTTTTTGAAATTGAAATTTGATGTGTTGATCAATATTGCATAAAATTATTATTTCAATAAGTTAGTTTCGAAAAATAGGTCTACAAAGGTCAAATTTTGAAATGAATTCTTACAAGTTGAAATGAGCGTTACCTTACTTTCTAGAGGGCACTGTACATGTATGTAATAGGCATATGATTGGCTTCAAAAGTTGCTCAGATTTTTTTTGTTCTTGAAGTTGGACAACAATTTGGTAGAAGAATAAAATTTGGTAGAAGCTAAACGTAACCGGTTTTACGAACACTAGTACATTGAAATCACCAAATACTATAGCCCACAGTAATTACGAGAGGCTTGACTATTAATAATTTTTCAAAATACCGAGGTAAAATTCATCCAACTTGGATGAGAATTTGTTCAACTTGGATGAAAATGAGTTTAAAAGGCTGAGATTCTGTCCAAATGGATGAATGTACCCATGCTATTCACCCACCCACAGTACCGGTATATGGTGATTACGGTGTAGTACTGCGAGTATATGATATCGTCCACCCACTGATTTACTTTCCGCTGACACGAGCCTCAATCAATAAGTTGAAAGTCGTGTAACGAGGGATCCATGAGAAAAAGACCAGGTCCCACAGCCAGTGCCTGTACCTCCCTATCGTCTGCAGAAACTCCCGAAGGGAATTTTCTCCTTAGCATGCTGCTAGGTGGCCTGGCCTGTTGAATTGGGCATGGCTGAGCTGAGCCAGCATGCAGTATAATATAACAGTGTCTGATTGTTGGCATATTGATGGCTGTGGATAAACGAAAAAATCTCTTCTCCCCATGTAGCTGGCTGTCTTGAGAAATGCGCTCGTGAGAGTGCTTTTTGAGCCGCACAGTTTTATCATTTTGAAGTACGGACTCTCTTTGTGCAACCCGGAATGCATTAATTTGAGGATCATGAGTGAGTACTGACTAGGGTATGGATTAAAGTTTTTGACGATCTATACTATCAAGCCCCGTCTCTATATCCCCCGGTGGTCTTGAATGCGAGACCCCTGCGAGACCACTGTTCATGGCCCCTTTTCTAAAATTTCCATTTTGGCCGCCTTCGGTGTTTTTTTTGGCAAATTTTTTTGCAAATTTGAGGCCTACGGTCTAAAGGTACTCCAAGGGCACCTATTTGGGAATAAAAAACCATTGGAGGAGGGGGTTTTTTTTTAAGGTGGGCCCTGACAAGGACAAAAATAGGGGGCACTTTTGTCCCCATTCATTCAAGACCACCGGGGGATTTATTGAAATCCCTATCAAGCACATTGCAAAATGTCACACCTGCCATGGCCATAAAATTCTAGAACATCGGTAAGTATGGATCTCTTCCTTCCAAGAGTACATATGGAGATAGCACTTCTGGCACAAATTAATTCAAAATTTCATGAATATGCTAGGAAATGTACACGAAGATCCAGCGGGGTTAGTCTAAGATCAGTCAAATGGAATTGCCAAATTATCGGTTTGAAACTCATAGTTTAAGACTAAAATCTAAATAATTTTTTTGATACTCGTGTGCTACCTAGGTGAAACATGGGTAATAACCAGATGGGTTCTTGTCTAAAATTGGTTGCTTTTGTAAATATAGGCTTTTAGCAGACTTCATTGGAAAATTCTCCATTCACTATTGCCATGTGTCGCTTTTTGATTGGTTGTGACATTTAAAAGAGTCGACATGGTAGGATAGGAAATTGACGTCATTTCCTAAGAGTGCCGAAACTACTATCAGCTTATACTAAGTATTCTTGCTAAAGAACTATTTCTCAAAAATGGCCAAAAAAAATCAAAAGCAACATTGATCTTCAACTCAAGTTCAATACGTTTTGAACTTTTTATTAGGGTGACATTATGCATCATAAATTTTGGACATAACAGTCTTGAACACGAAGACATTCTTCAATAGTATTACTATTGAAGAATAATTTATCAACGATAACACTACACTCAAAAGTCTTTCATATCACCCCTTTAGTAAACAATGTACAGTACATGAGTTTAGAACATACCATCGGCAAAGTATTCAATCGCATGTGTACACAATATCAAATATTCTCTACAAATACTAGAATGTGATATTGGAGAGTGATAGGTCTTCAACTATGCGAGCAACTATGGCAATGTGAAATTTAGCAATATGGATTATAGATCTTCCAAAACTGTACTCTATAGTAGGATAACTAATTATAAGATCATAGCGCAAATATCCTTCTAGAGATTACTCTTGGGTCTCTACTCAAACTAACTTGATATGTCTCACTCTCCTAAATTGTCTTTCATTGTTACAAATAATACTAAAACTACTGAACCACAATCCTTAATTATTACATACGGCCCATTTTATTATTCACAGATTTTATATGAGCTTCTAGAACACCAAATTTCACTTTTCAAAATTCAATGTTTAACCCCTAAGCGTCCTCACCTACGTCCAGTTTAGGCAGTTTTGCAAAGATGCATTATAAAATGCAACTAACATGAATATTTAGAACTTGATGTATGAATAAAAGTTATACATTTTGAATTTTAGATTCTATCTATATGGTTAGATTTATGATTGCTATCACTAATTTTTTTCTATAAATTTTGAAACATAAAATAAAAAATTATTTTGTAATTCAATTACGACTAAGATATTGACAATATGTGGATGAAATTTGTTGTGATGGGTTATAATGTAGCACTCTAGGTGTAGTGATTTTTGGAGATTTTTTGGATGCTTGATTTTATGAGTTTATTTTTTCAAGAACACTTTTAGACCAAAATCTTCAAAAAAATTGGGTGAAACACTGCAACACGAAATGAAGCATAATTTTTTCAGAAATTGTTTCCTTTTCGATCGGATCACACATACATGAAACTAACTTCCCATAAAAAATTCAGTAAAAGAATCACACTACAAAAAGTGCATGACGGATGAGAAACTACGGATGAAATGAGTACATCAAGCAAAATATGCATGGTTGGGCGGTTAGGGGTTAATATACACTCTTGTAAACTAACATCTTTGATCTAAAGAATTTGAAGTGGAAAAAAATTTGTATGGACCTTGTTCAATACAAATACAATAAGTTTAGTGATTATTGAACATGTATTTCTCCAAAAATCTGCAAGGTAAATGCAATAATTATTCAAATTGCATCCCATAAATTATTTGTCAAGGATGCAAAGTTCATAACACAAGAGATATAAGACTCTCAAGATTGCTCTCACAAATATAAAAAGAACTTGGATTCATAACTAGAACATGATACAATAACAAGGCAACATCGTGAATTGCTCCACGACTAATGTCAGCAAGATTGAGGAGCCTCTCTCTTGCCTCCTATTTATACTAGTGTTTGAACGCATAGTAGATTGAAGCTTTTAAAGATCATTCCTAAGACCTATAAGCGTCTATAGAAACTTCTTTGTTTATTTACAAATGTCTTTAATAATACATTTTTGGAATCTATTATGGATTTGAAGATACAAATATTGATAGATTATTGAACAATTCCTTTAGTCTTGATTCCTTTAGTCTCAATTCTTATAGTCTTGATATTTGAAAATGTTGGTCTATATTTGACAATGTTTTGCATTGTTATTTACATTTAATGATAAAAAAGTGAAGTGAATTTGAGTTTCTTTGGGTTCTCGCTAAGTTTTCTCATTGTCAAAAACAAAAATACGTTATATAGATCTCATCACAAGATTCAAAAGGTCAAATTGCACTTACTAAATGTTTGGTTTGGTGGCCAAGAGGCAAGGCCTTTCGAGATTAACCTTTAAACATATGAGGGTGTCCCTAGAGTTGACAATTTGAGGAAAAAAACGTACTATTTAGAAGAATATCTTGGAGTCGGTATACAAATGATACAAATGACAGTTTTAGATTTCTGAATTTTAGATTCCATGTGTACAATTTGATTCACCAATACTATCACCAATATTTAATTATAAAATTCGAAAGTTAAAATTAAAAGTCCTAATTACAAACAAAATATTAATATTTTTCGAGTAAATTTTGTTGGAATGAATTTGAAATGGGATACTCTTAACATGGTGATTCTTTGAAATTTTTGTATTCCTTAACCTTTGACAAGCCTACGCACATAGTGAAGGATGAACAAATCCAAATTATTCTTTTGATTACATACATGGACAGGTTTCATTCATTCAAATTTTCCTTGGTTCTTGTGCTAGTTGACTATCATTTGTACGGTATGGATCTTCAAAATAAGATATTGAGATTTTTATTTAAATAAAAGAATTGGTTTAGAATAAGTTTCATTCTTAGCTCAAAAAGTGAGACCTTAAACACGATTTTCCAAAATAATTAGAATCAAATAATGGAAATCATACCATCTCATAGTGCATGTTATTCCAATTTTGAGGTTAATTTGGGGATTTTCAATTGAATTTCAAAAGAAAATCTTGAAATTTTAATTACGATTTATTAATAGAAATTACAATAAATCCAACCGTACACATGAGATTTTCACATTGACATTTACAACTTAGCTTCGTACATCAACTCCGTTTCTGTTATTCATCAAACATTTTAATATGCATCTTCAAAATCAATGTTGAATTGGGCTATCAAAAGGGTTAAATCTATGACCTCATATTTGCAAAGCCACTTTTGAACTACAATCAATAAAATTTTGGCTTGGTCAAAAAGTTTGACATACTTCTACATTTAGTATCATCAAATCCAACCATTGGATAGGACAACAACTTGGTGAAGTATCTCCAAAAATTGGATGACTTTCATCCAACCATTGATGAGAACGTAGGGTGAGTTTGAATCTATTAGTCGTCCAGAAACTGAATGCTGTGACATTTAGAGGTTAAACAAATACAATAATGGAAAAACATAATGCCCTGTTGAAACTCCTAATTTCTTTGCCAATGTAAGTTAAAGATGGATTTTATGGATCGTAAAAGAAAAGGCTACAAAAACTGCTTTGATAACAGGAGAAAAGGATGAATCACATGGCTACACCAGAGATGTTGCAACTCACTTTGATAGTGAAATTATAAATTAAAAACTAAGAAATTTCGTACATCTCAGATCATGAGAAATGCTACTCAGAACTACCCGAAATATCACCACTGAAAGCACCGCTGTTACCTGAGGTGGAACCTGATTGCATTGAGGAACCACCACGAGCACGCTGAAGCTGCCGCAACCTAAAGACATCGCGTGGAGGTGGTCGGTTCTGTGGCCCAGGCGTCTCTTCGTCGTCTTCCCCTCCTGAATACAAGAAATTTGAAAGAGACATAACCAAGGACATGCAAATCAGAAAATGAGTCCCTCGTGGCTATGACTGAAAAGCTAAGAAAGAAAAAACCGCATTTCAAAGACCTCTCCATTAGATAACACAACTTATAATGTTGAGTCAATAGGCATTAGATTCATGTAGTCCTCATATGATTCAAAGTCAATCTAACAATGTTAAATGCAATGTCAATCTAACATCACTCTAATCATTGAAACAATATCAACCTGCCCATGACGAAAATGACGTTGAGGTAACTTCAGGTTAACTGGCCTCAGTTTACTGATCGGCAGGAGAACTTACTTTCAGGATCTTTCCTTTTGGGTGGAAGTCGTGATTGTCGAGAATTTGAACCAGCCGCATTTCTTCCTTCAGAAGCTGATTGATTACTATAGTTGGTCCTAGTATTAGTGTTGTTTCTTTCTTGACTTTGGTTAGCACCATGTCTGTCCCCACCCACGGCAGGGCTTGCAGGCCTTGCAGAGGTAGTCTGTGCTGTAAGGCCCTCTTCCTGCATCATTGCTTGAAGGTCTGTTTGCAGCAGGTACGCCATAACTGTTTCGGCATCTGGATAAGGCCCTGTAAAAATAACAAATGTCGCCTTCAGTATCTCAAAGACCAATGTCATATTCTTAGTTCTGTTTCATACCTTAAAATGTATTCTTCCTTGATTTGAAACCTGGAAATCTAGTCTTCAAAGTTGAGGATGAAAAGCAGTTTCACTTTCAAATCAGGCCAACTAGAATTCAGAGTTTAAGATTAGAATTGGAGAGGCCTTTGTATGATCATAGGAAGACCTCAAATGAATCGTAGGAAGCTCTCTTTCTAATGTTTTCTTAAAATACCTGACACAGTGTAACTTTAATGAAAACCCAAAGGTAAAGTGAAGAGGAAAAGTCTGAACAGATAATTCAGAAGACTAAGAAAATCTTTTATAAGTCGAGAATAAGAGTGAGATCCTTACCACTAACTGCTCTTGGTAGGCGAGTAAGAAAAGACCCAAGAGAGGGAGGCAGAAATTTCAAGGCATCTTCAAGTGGTTTATTTCCACCACCTTCACCAGGTGGACGCCCTGGTGGCAGTGGAGGCGGTCGGGGCCCTGCAGGCGGAGGTGGATGCATTGGTTGCATAGGAATGCCTCCACTGGCCATCATTGGAACTGCGCCTGCGACAACAAAGCAGACATCCTTCAGCAGCGTCCTTAAATACATTACACGCGAATAAATTGTTGGCTGATACAATATACGTAACAACAACACTGAATTATCGACATAATGTGGCATTTAAAAACGACCTCCATAGGAACAGCCCCTCGCTAAGCCTAAATACTCGGTATTCCAGATTTGGGGGAAAGTAATAATATATGAAACACGCAAGAAACAGATCCAGCTTCTTGTAACAAATTTGGACACGATTAAAACCTTGTAAAAGCTGTGGTGCAGCCGGATGCAATCCCAACAACGGGGGTCCAAACTGCATGCCGGCACCCATCCTTGCAACAGGTTGCATAGGTCCTACTGCTTGCCCTTGGGTGATAACTCCTGCAAGGCAACCAATAAACCCTGTCATAAGCAGAGTCGCATTCTTTGACTTCATATTTCCAGAGTAAATGCATCTTCAAATATCAGCACGAGACCAACAGTGACAAGACAAGCAGCATACCAAATCCTTGCCGAGGATCATACACCACCATAGCTTGAATGTCAGGTCGAACAATATTAACATTAGAACCTATGTTCCCTGCTCCTGCTCCTGCTCCTGCTGATGAATTCCTTTCAGCTGCTTCAGATAGATAAATAGATTAGAAAAAAGTCAAAAGGATCGAAGAGATTTCAAGAAGTCATCCGAGGGCAACAGATTTACCAAGACACAGTTTCCAGACTTGCATTCTACAGAAGAGGACAAGCAACCTTTACCTGGAGGTCCAGGGTCTCGGTTTCCTTGGGTTGCATTAGACTTCTCCAACTTTGTCGATACCTTATGAACAGCCATCTGCAGATAAGAAACATAGCAAGTCATAGGTGAGCCATCAACTGCAATATACAATTCGTAGACAAAGTAAGCATCTGCGAATTTTGCACCCTTCTCCAATCAATAATTAAACCGTCAAGGAAAAAGTCAGGAAAGCCAGTCACCTGACAGTTGTATCCTAAGAAAATAACTCTGCAAGCATTAATGCTATTTAAATAGAAATTCTTCTACAATAAGAGTTTACCTGCTGACGAGACATGTGATCGAGATCGAAGGCTGAACATGGCCAAAGGTCAAGGAAGCGGTATCTGCTGATGAGCCGCTGCAGCGAAGGTTCCGCTGCGAGTGCACCATCGTCCCCAATTTGTGACAGAGCTTCCTTTCGCCGCTGCTCGACCTGGAAACAATCCAGACATATGGACCCAACCAACTGATTAATCCAACGAAATGATCTACGAGTCAATCTACCAACCTATCATGACAATATGAACTCAAAATAGATAACTAAATGCAGAAGTTCGACAATGATTGGGACGATCAGAGACACAGAAACCTGGCGTCAACCATAAAAACCAAGAATTAAAATACAAAACCTGATGTTAAGAAAGAATGGAAAACCTTATTATCTACAGGAGATTATTCGACAACATACCTTCAGAGTGCTGGCAAGATCTCCATAAGTTTGCTCAAAAGCCAAAAACCGATTCCAAACCTGTCCCAATGAAGACTCGTCAATCTCTGACGTCTTCAAATATCCGATAAGAATGTTTTAATGACACTACATTTTCTGAACAATTAACATTCCACAACAGATAAGAGTTCATACCTCCGTAGACTCTTCAGCAGGGAGTACACTTAGAGCACGCTCAAAAAGCACCCGTACATTCCGCTCATCGTTCATACGACAGAGAAAATCCGCATATCTGAGTAAGAGAAATGAGGACAGAAAGCACCAGTCAGCTTTCCTTCCAAAGATGGAGCTAAAGGTACCATCTCTAAAATACTGAGAAATTTTAAGCAGCTTTGCAATTCTCTGACTACAAATCACGGCAGGCAATCAGCATCTTGTGTGATTTGTACTCACTCTAAAACATATGGAGGTTCATGAATGTACTTCTTCAGCCCTAGTTCAAAGATATTTCGAGCCACCTACAGCACAAGAAGCCACATTAGTGTAAACAAACAACCTGCTGTCACCGAGATATAATTTCTCCTAGAAATGGGGGATACCCCATTTGTGGGACCCACGAGACAAAGCAATAGTGAGCAATTGTGAGCCTAATTCTAATGATGTTCCTAAACTAGATAGACTAATTGGTTATTGCACTGCAAAACATAGATATGTAATGCTTTCACTGATGAAATATAAATTCTGTCCGAAAGTGATGATCCCTTCCAATAGTATTCAAGGTAGTTTCACCTTAGGATCTTTATCAACACAAAGCTCCATGGTGGCGGATGCCACATAGACATGATATGTGCAAGCAGGAGATTTGCGAGCTTCCATAAAGATTTTGCGGGCTGCTTCAATTCCTTCTGTTCTCCTCACAAAGCGCATCAACTGCACCACATCGAAGTACTAACAATTAGCAAAGCACGAATTCTTCCAGTCATCCTTGGAATTTGTAATTACTGCTAAACTTGAGAACGGAGGCCATATTCTTCGTAGCCTGGATTGAAGTTATTCTTGCTGCAAACCATTAACCCCTAAAGGTCACAAGGTGTCCCTGGGATTGATGATTTGAGAAAAACAAGAATAAAGTATTGTTTGGAAGAATATTTTGGAACTGATATACACATGAAAGTTGTAGATTTTGAATTTTAGATTCCATTTGTATGGTTAGATTCACCAATGCTATCACCAATATTTTATTATAAAATCTGAAAGTAAAAAATAAAAATTCCTTCTAAGTTTGATTACAAACATAAAATTAATAATTTTTGAGTAAAAAAATGTTGAATCGGATTTGAAATGAGATACTCTTGACATGGTGATTTTTTGAAATTTTTGTGTCCTTTAAAATCTATGACCTCATTTTTGCATGGTCACTTTTGATCTAAAGTCAATGCAATTTTGGCTTGGTCAAAATTTCACATACTTATACGTTTGTAATTTTAGAGAAATATGTACTCTAATAACACCAAATCCAACCATTGGATAGGACAACAACTCAATGAAGTATCTCTAGAATATGTTTCATGATGAAGAGGTTCATGAGGAAGGAGATATGGATGAAAACAATCATCCATCAACCCCACAGGGGTCGGTTGGGCCTTTTAAGGGTTAAATATTTAAGATAACCAGACCAAGTACCTGAATGTATGCTAAAGCGTTGGCCGTTGTGCCATTCTTGATGAGCGTCTCATACACTGCCTTGGCTTCCTGGCCCAATCAAAAACACATTTAAGTTTTTGGCCTCCAACCCACAAGCTTCCCGTAGGTCTTGAATGAAACACACTTTCAACAGCTTGTTACCCTATTAAAAACCAATCCAATGAACAAAAAAAAAGAGTCCGACACAGTTTTCAACTAACCTTGATTCCACCCCGAGCTTCTTCGAATTCAGCATAGGCATAATGTAATACCCCTGTATCTGTAATTCACAACAGAAGTTTCTCAATAAACGTCAATAAGCTGTATGGATAGAATCACTCAACCTGGACTCCAAATAATCACTATACTCACAGTCTGGCGCTACTGTACTCTTGAATAACAGATTAAGTTACGACACTCTTCTCAAACTCGCTGGCAACGATACTCTTGAGATGAACCTATTCAATGGCAAGAATTGGTTCAACTTGTGCAAACCATACATAAAAATAAAAAAAGTAAAACAAAATCTTAACCTAATGCAGTAATCAGTAACTATAAATTAAACAGCTGTTTATTGTCTGACTGATTTTCGAATTCTAAGGGTCTATTTTGTTCGTTTCCCACATTGGGTCATAAATAGACCAATTGGATTGAGTTGAAGGGAAGTTTAATTGGGAAAGTTCTACGGGCGCTAACGGTCGGGGGCCACACCAATCATAAGAAAAGGAGTAAAGGTATACCTGGTAGAGCTGTCAATGCTCGCTGAAATATAACAGCCGCAGAATCAGCTGACCCATTTTGAGCATGCCAAGAGGCATAGTCATACCAGATGTCTGGATAATGATAAAGATACATCAAACACTGCATAAACACCCGAAATTAGAAAATAGAACCCTACATTGTTGAGTATTTTAAATCAGATCAACTCATGGAAACTATCTTTCACATGAATAAAAACATTACATGTACCTGGCATGTCCACTACGAATCAACATGATTAGATTAGCTTTTAGAGTTCTCTTTGGAGCAAATCAACAAACTTACTTGGATCAGACAGATTACCTGCTCATACGTGAAGGCCACATGCTTGGTCAACCCTACTGGATCCAGTCGTTGAGGATTACCCCTGGAAAAATTCAATATTTTCAATTTTCAATGAAACTACTCATGTATACACGCAGCTGATGATATTTTAAAAGAACTCTGAGCTAAGGCATGTACTAAAGCCACACTCAGACGTGCATAATGTCATTTCCAGACCACAAGAAGAGAAAGCATATCAACATGAATATGTTAGAACTTGATGCTTGCTTCAAAACAATGAGCAGTTACAAAGACGAAAAAGTCAACTCTTATGACTCCACATCCACAATTTCGCGACTGCAAAGCCTCAACTCCACATGTAAGCTTGCAAATATTTGTCCACAAGAAGTATCTTACTTCTCAAAGGTCAATAACTGCTTCCAAGCTATGCACTGCTGCTCTTCCTGAATACAAGCACGCTACAAACATGTCAGACTCTACACCACGACCTCATCACAACACTCAGTCAAGGAACAAATCACTCCAAAAAAAAAGAGCGGCAAGACAGTAGTAAATCAGCAGAGACTAAAATGTAATCCGCGATCAGCTGCTTGAGAAGACTTCCTAAAAAATGTATAACAATGTAATATATCACATTTGGTAAGCTGTACACACAAAATATTGAACAGAAATAGAAAATGCACAACAACAAACCATACACCAATGGCAAATCGAAGAAAAGAAAGCATAGTCCTAGAATCTTGAATGGTACAAGCACAGGGCAGGAACAACATTAAGAACTGCAGAAGATGCGGTTTGAGAAAGTTCACAAGGAGGCAATGGCATGCAAATACAACTGGAGAACACTAGAGAGTTTAAGATGAAATATAGAGTTTCCATGGCTGATTCCTGTGGAACCTAAAAGTTCAATAAATATTGCACAGAATCTCCCACTTGGTGAAGAAGATTAAGAACCAATTACAATTGCCAACTCTCTCCAGGAGCATTCAGATGTTCCACATAGTCACTCAAATCCAACACCAAATTTGAAAATCGCAATGTCAACTTCAACAGCCAGTCTCACCATGATGGATCTCTGGGTTGCAGATCAATAACTCCAAGCACAATACAGAGACATGGTGACAAATTGATGGAATCAATGAAGAGTAACCAGTGTGGAAGCAGAATTAAGGAGTCAGGGAATGAAACTTGCTTTGTACGAGCCCGTAGGAGGCACTGCAAGCATGTTTGTATCAATGCGATCACAGTACTTCTTGCGCTCCCTATAAACAGCCCTGGCACTGAAATGCTTAGGTTGATACTCTGCCAAAAGGCCCTTTGCCTGCATAGACAGTGCGATTCAGCCCTTAGATACACTCAACCGACACCATTGAAGCTCCTGAATCAGTCTGCTTGAGCTTCAATCATTTGCTGGCGCAACACTGAGCTTGCCACCACCAAGCAGCAAGTACACGTGCGTTCGTCCATTAAGAGCAACAAACTTGTGCAAATACGCAAGATAAAGGTGAAAAATACTCAGCCGAGAGTCATTGAGATACAAAGACAAGTTATACAATCTTCCAAAGCAGGACCAAAAGCATTCATAAACTGCACAGAGAATGAATCATCCACAATTCACAAAAAATTCTGGCGCTCTGGTTGACAAGACATACTCATACCACCACCCTGACAAGCCATAGTATATCCCATATTGAAGCATGTACAACCCAGACAAAGGATGGCCATTTGAAAATTCAATTTTATTGAACCCCATAAGTGCATCACAATTGGTGGCTGTTTCACTCCTAGACTCTGACTCTGATTAAAGGGCAAGCAGCCAACCAGGGCACGGCTGACGGAATTCTCAAAACTTTCATATTCCTTCCAAATCTGCTCAACCAGATGGACAGGCGCCAAAATAGCCTTCTGATAAGCCTTACGCACTGATGTCATCCTGAATGACTCTTCTTGAGGAGTCACGGCCTGCTCATCACATTAATCCAGTAACAAGATCAGATTTGTGAGGTAGCTAAAATCCCTACACATCGGAAGAAACAAGAAACCACAAATAAATCTCACAGCCACCTCTCAAGAACGGCGGAAGAAAAGAGAGGAGTTAAAAAGAACCAAATAACACAATCAAGCCACTCATAGACAACTACGAACTTACCGGAGCAGCTTTCAGAAATGAAATATATTCAAGCCAAACGGGACCTGCATTTATATCAAACCCTGTCTCACATCCACATACTTTTCTGGTCAGGATATCCTACAGTACGTCACCCTAATAACATTGCCATAACAGAACTGGAAACAGCAAAATCAACTACATTCAGATGACTGAAAAAAAGGAAACAGCAAGATTCCCAAGGATGAAAAACTCACCAATATGGCCAAGCATAAACTCAAATGCTTTCTTCATCTCATCGCGCCCTTCGGGACCTCTATTGTCATTCACCTTCCGCATATACCGAAGATATGCTCTCCTGTACCACCGTCAAATCAAATACTTCACTGTCCCCTCATTGCGGGATTGCAAGAAACACCATACAGATATTAATGATATTCATTTCCATGGTTTGGGCTGCTCAAGAGTTCAATTTTAACGTGGACTTCTAAGAGCGATTAGAACAGAAGACACTCAGGGATTGGCCATACCAAACTATCTTAGCAAACCGAGGTGCGCCAACGAGAAGTATGACTGAGAAATTTAGAAGGTGGATTCTCAAAACAGCGGAACGACGTCAAGACAGGCAATGCTAAGTGTTGGTCTGACCTAGTTCACAGCCAATAACAATTATTCATTTACCAACATCATCATTCGTCATAGACCTTGAAACTTAATGAAGTAGGGTACATTTCTTACAGTGATTTCAGAATTAGACTTCACTCAAGTGATGGGGAAAATCGAAAACAGAACTAACCAGAGGTCCACGTGCAAACACTGAAGTAAACATCGACTAAAAATCTGCTTGACAGCATCATCATCGTTTGCTGCCAGTTGAGCTTCCACATAAAGTCTCCAGAACTTCGCCTGCAGATAACATTTGTGAGTCTCATCTAATCTCCAATACTCCCGGAACAAATAGCTGCAAGTGCACTTCTGCTGGGTCATGTGTGCAATTCTAAGGTTCATTCTCTGCCAATTCTTGCTGCTGATCATCTCTCTCAAGTGCTCGATTAGTAAAACAAAGACTTCAGACACAACAGATGCATGGTAACTGTACCGATGTTGGAAACGTGGAAAGCAACTCTTCGTAAATTGGTGCAGCAACTCCAATCGCCTTCGTCTGCTCCGATACACAATTCGAGTGATTGTCACGTCCAAAATCTCATCAAATCAATAACGACGCACGCATTGTCCCTCAAATAAACTACATCTCACCAACACATAAACATCGAAGCTGGCACGCTGTACATTTCTGTAGCACAATCATTAAATCTCCAATGTGTCCATGCTCTGAAACTAGACAACTGTAAAGCCTTCAAAAAAATTATAAACTGCATATTTCGCCAGTTTCTCAAATTCACAAAGAGAGGATCAGATCTCTTACTTGAGCTTCGTTACAAAGTCCATTCCAGGCATCCACATCATACGGATTTGCTTCAATTGCCTCCCGTGCGCGCCGCTCCTACCAAAACCAAAAACAAACACACACACACACACCAGCTCAATGACACAATTGTTTACGCACACCTCCAGCTCATTCAGTAATTTTAATATTGCAGAATCCGCACAAAACTCATAAAATTCACAAAAAATCCAAGATTCCCTTTCACAATAAAAGAACAAAATCACGAGCTCGAGTAAAATAAAGAACCGCCAATTAACTCACGTCGTTCGACATGTTGGAAGCCCCGCCGTTCGGCGCCACGGACGCAAGTTGCGCTTCGTCAATCGAAAGAACTTCATCTCCTACTGAAGCTTCCTCAGACACTACGACCGGTGAAGGTGCTCCCGGCGATGGCGATGGAGACAGCGAAGACGATGGCCCGAGCGCGGGCACTGGCGACCCCGCGGGCGTGGCATTGCCGTCTTCCAGCGGCAATGAAACCACGCCGGGACTGTCCTCGCCTATCATCATGGCCAGCTCGTCCCCACTCGTTCAGCTGACGGCCAAAACTCGCAGGAGTAGAATAAGGCCTCAGATGCCGCTGCTTCTTCTCCTGCAGGGCGACGTCATGCCGTCCGACGACATGTCGAGAGTGAGAGTGCAAGGTCTGGTCGAGCTTCTTCGACAACGGGGAAGAAGTGCCACTTTCACTGTGTGAGTGGTGTTGGTAAAACCCTAAGTGACGACGATGACAACGACAGGACGGACGATGACGAACGAACGACGACGGACAGCGGACGGACAGCGGACGACCTCATCCGACGACGTGTTCAAAACTCCTCACTAATTTACATCTGAGTCCCCAAACGTCATACGTGTAAGCTCGAACACGTACATTCATTGATGTCATCATAAAAATTAAAAAAAGGTCTTGGTATATATAAAGTTCATGGTGGTATTTTGTTTTTTTTAAATTATCACAATTTTCTTTTCTTGAAATTCAAAAAAAATCATTCCAAAAAAATCAAGAGTTTGCAAACAAAAGAGCGCCACAAGAAAAGAACGAAGATAGCCACAACGGAAACCTTGACACTAAGATAGCCGAAATAGGTAGAACATTAAAATACTAAGTCCAAATGTCCCAAATCAAAACCTAATAGTGTAAAAAGGGTTATATTAGCAAAAGTGATGTTTTTAAAACATAATGAATAGTCTCTGGTTAAAAGGCAAGGTCCAATAAAATTAGGAGTACACAAATTCAAATTCAATACCAAATCATCTTATTGATGTACAAGATGTTTTGGTAAACACTTTCAAATCAATTGTTGTTAATTGTTTAATTTTCATGTCACATTTTAACCTCTAAAGGATCACAATTATGTTTATCTCCAAACACTCCAAAGTATCCCTTTTCATAAAAAGACAAATAGTTTAGTCTCATATTTGGTAAAATGAATTTGGCAGTTGTGTATATAAGGGCGTTAGCTCGTTATGTACAAAAATTCAAATGCATAGCTCATTGTATAGAGATTTTCAGGAGTTGCCCGCAATTAGGTTTTTCACCTTTACATGATTGTATCTCTTGATCTATACATCATCTACATACGCAAATTACCATCCCATCTTTTTTACAAAGAGTAAAATCACCACAAAAAATCTCAACAATTGAGGATCAATACTCATTCCATACTAAACTAACCGAAATTGGAAAATCAGCCTTAATCCTTTAGGAGTTAAGCGTTTAGATCAAATAGTTTTCTCAAATTTTCAACTTGATATTCTGGAATTAATTTCCACCAAACTTGCTTCCATCCTACGGTAGCGTTGAAAAAGTCTTCTAATACTAACACTAGTAGAAAAGGTGGCAGTGCTAAGAAAAATGCCTAGGCAATCATCAGGAATTTCAGACCCCACTGATTCTGCACGATTTCAGTGCGATTTCCGATACTTCAAGGGTTCGTACAATTTTCGCACTGATTCCGCATCGTTGCGTCATTCACCGCATCGTTGCGTCATGCATCGCAACTACACTGATATGACACGATGTTTGTACAAGCGGATATAGTATTGATTCGACACAATTGATACATCTATTGAAAACGTATGAATTCAACACTCTTTATAGTCGTCAAATGTCGTGTTTTAATCGTCTTTAAAACTACACTCATTCAGTGCGTTTTTCGTGCGACATCATCTTTTCCATATCTAGATTTTATTTTCTTTCTACATCTAAATTTGATCAAAACAATATTATTAAAAAATATTAAATAATTATTTTCCTTGCTACCCACTTTAACTACACAAAAATTGTCCGAACCGCAGTGGGGCCCACCATGGCTTCCTAAGCTCTATTGCCGACGGCGGGATTTGAACTCACGACTTCCCGATTGTCAACCAAGCTCCAAACCACCAAATCACCACAAACTCTCGATGCATACAATGGAACTCTTTTGGTAATTATAAAAGAATGAAACCATTGGCAATTTTTTGCCATGTGTATATAATTCTTTTTTCAATTTTTTTTTGCACTACAACATGCAGGGCTTTTCCTACATCTACAAAAAATTTCAGAATATTTTGAGTTTTTTTTTTTTTGGCCAAAATTGTGATGGAAGATCATGGCTGTGAGTTGTTTTTTTTTTTTTTTTCAACGGACTTTGAATGTTTTTAACTATGTGAAAAAAACTTTTTTTCCAAATTTTTTTTGCACTAGATTATGCAGGACTTTTTCTATATCTAGGATTTTTTCATAATATTTTGAATTTTTTATTTTTTGCCAAAATCGTGATGGTAGATCATGGCTGTGAGCTGTTTTTTTTTTCCAGCGGACTTTAAATGTTTTTAACTATGTGAAAAAAAAAAATTCCAAAATTTGTTTTTGCACCAGATTATGCAGGACTTTTTCTATATCTAAGATTTTTTTCATAATATTTTGAATTTTTTTATTTTTTGCCAAAATCGTGGTGGTTGTGAGCTATTTGTTTTTTGCTCCTATGATGAAAAGTACAATGATAACCAATAATACCAAATTTGAATTCTAAAAATATAAAATGTTGTTTCTTTGAAATTTTAATGTGTATTGCCTCTAAACTCTATAAATGTAGATCTAAAAATGTTTTGGAAAATTAAACCGTAAGTATAATTTAAAGAAGATTCTTGGAATATTCCAACATATTCCAAAATAATATAAAATATTTTGGAAGATTCCAAAAGATTCCAAAAAATATATTAAAATATTGTACACGGATGTCGTACGAAAATAACTTGCATTATAATAGATACTGAAATCGCACGAATATAGTAAAAGGCATTAATATGATACGTATACGATACTGAATCCGCATTAACTAAAACCGCATGTTATCCGTGTCTTATTAGCCATGTAATGTAGATACACGATTAACGCACGGATTCCGTCAAGCACGACTTTCGTGCGGAAACAACACTTTTGTCATAATCATTGAAAAGACACTGCATCGACATCTTAGTAATGCATGTCACTTCCGTACGATAACGACACTTCTAAATGCACGTGTGACGTGCGGAATCAGTGTTTAACGATAAACGCACTGAAATCGTGCAGAATCAGTGGGGTCTGCAATTCCTGATGATGTTGCCCAATTCTAGGCAAGTGCTAGCCATTTGCATGGACATCTACTCTAAGTATACTTGTTCATATTTTATAATAGTTTAGACTAGTGCAGGCCTATGTCGTTGGTCCAAATCATTTCATGTTCCTGTGTTCCCCGTGCCTATGTGTTCCCGTGTTTCCCATGCTTTTGTTTTGCTTTTTCTTTTCAAAATAATTTATCTATAATTTTATACAATTCATCGTGATAAATTGTATTAAAAATCCATAACTTCTAGACCATAGGTTCAATAGCTATGAAAAAACTTTGGTGCACCCCTTCTTGTTTAGAGCTTTTCGACAATGTCAAGAATGATATCAAAAGCTTTAGTATTCTATTCTCATAATTCAATTCAATTTATAGTGATGAAACTCAGTTGAAAATCTATAACTTTCACATTATAAGTCCAAACCTAATGAAACAAACTCCATGCACCCCTCTTTGTCGAGAACTTTCCGACGGTACCGAGAACAAGTCCAGGAGATCTCAACGTAACAAAACAGAACAAACAACAAATCTAATTTAATATATACTAGATAGACTATATGTATATATATATATATGTATGTATATATATATGTATGTATATATATATATATATATATATATATATATATATATATATATTCTAACATTAATAATTGAATGTTTGAAACTGATCAATCAATCATGTTAGATTAACCCCTGAAGACCGGGGATTCATTGTTTTAAAACAATGACAAGTTCAATCAATTATATTTCTAAAATCAATGATGAACATTGTACGTGTTGGTCAAAATATAATTAAATTTGAACAAAAGTAAGTTCTTATATGCTTTACTTTAAACTGTTAAAAAACATAAGGTCCAATACGGGCTTCTTGGTCTTTCAGGGGCTAACACTTAACCCTTTAGTGCTGTGAGTGGTTTTAGAGAAACCACACTTTTTTGGGTGATGTTTTCTTAACACTCTTGTTGTTGAAATTAGGGATACCATTAATAGTATTCAACCGTATGAATGTAAGCATAGCTTAACAAAACACCTGTCGGTTAAATCTTAGTAAGACCAAACCGTTTGATTGGAAGATTATAGTATGTCTTTGAACCGTATAATGAACACTCAAAAATGAGATTTTGGAGTGTGTGTGACTTCAAGGTTAAATAGAATTTGGGTTAAATTTTCAACACCGAAAGTGAAGATGTTCAGCAATGACATGTGTCAACACCTCTCCATTACAATCTTTCATGTCAAGAACAGACTCATACTTAATAATTGTGAATTTTATAAGTGACTTTTCCATGTACAATTTAGGACAAAATTTACACGTTCAAATAAGAAAGGAGTTGGTACATTGATCTAGATCAAACTACACACACTAATGGAACATGAATAAGAGAACGCAATCCAAAAAAAGTACAACAAAACAAACTTCCAAACACAAGAAATACCACATAATACGTATGTTGTATTTGTAAGTATTTGCTGCATTATGAGATATTTGCACTATTTTGATGTAACTTTGTACATAGATATTTGGATAGCTAAGAAAGTTAGATTCCAAAATTTCTTTTTGTATCATCTGCAAAATTTAAAGTTACGCACGTGAACCGAACTTCAGACACAAACTGATATGGTACGCAGATTGAGATGGTCCACAGATTTCCAACATTTCATTTTTTAGTGATTTAGTGACCACTTAGTGGTTACCTGGGCACTAAAGGGTCAAAAGAGCCAAACACTAAAAACATGAGGTCCAACACAGCATTTAGTGTTTGGCTCCTTGTCCCTCTAACAATCCACAATCTGTGGAGCTTCATCATCCTCCCGAAAGAGCCAAACAACGAAATGCTCCGCACTCTTGATCGAAGCGAGCGATCACGATCACATCAGCTTTGTACAATCACCGGTTTTGTAAATGACAATCCACAATCTGAGGAGCTTCATCATTCTCCCGAAAGAGCCAAACACTAAATGCTGTGGACTGTCAATCGAAGCGAGCAAACACGATCACATGCATCAACTTTGTATTATCACCGGTTATGATTTACATTTCTAAAGTCTACCACGCGACGCAATTAGGGTAAAGCTGAATACCACGATCGAGCTTCAAACGGAATCGAGAATGACAACATTGTGTTCGACAGGCGCGCGTTCGACGTGCAGATGATTCGCAGCGAAGTCTTGGTCGGAGTACCCGATGGCCACGCCGCAGATGACCACGAGCTCCGGAGGGATGTTGAGCTCTTTGGTGACAACATCAGGGTAGGCCGCCAGGGAGACCTCGCAGCAGGAGCCAAGGCCACGGGCAGTGAGCGCGAGCAGAAGCGTCTGCACGTACATGCCCACGCTCATGGCGTCCGCGCGCCCGAGGTCCCGGTGCATGCACACGATGGCCACCACGGGCGCCCCGAAGAACTCCCAGTTGCGCAGCACGGCGGCCGCTCGCCTCTCCCTGTCCTCGCGCTTGATCCCCATGGCGCCGTACACCACGCTCCCGAGCTCCTGCCGGAAGTGCTTGAACTCCTCCGGCAGCGCGGGCACCGCGGGCGCCACCCGCTTCGCCTCCGCCATTAAGGCCCCCTCGAGGCGGTCGCGGCGCGCGCCGTCCGCGATGAAGAGGTGCCATGGCTGGATGTTGGAGTTCGAGGGCGCGCACTGCGCCAGCGCCAGCGATTCCATGAGCAGGTGGCGCGGGACCGGCGTGCGGAGGAACTTGCGCGTCGAGTGGCGCGCTCGGATTGTGCTCTCCAGGTCGTGGCGCTCGGACTCCATCGTCATCGCTGCATCCACAACTGGTCAAGAAACAGAGTGAAAACTCGAATTTGCAGGTTGTGGAAACACGTACAGTGAAGCTCGATTTGAGAGGTTGTAGTTACAGAGTGAAGCTCGAATTGCGAGTTGTGGAAACACGGATCAAATTGAGAGGTTGTAGAAACAGAGTGAATCTCGAATTGAGAGGTTGTGGACATACGTACAGTGAAGCTCGAATTGAGAGATTGTGTAAATAGAGTGAAATTGGAACTAAGAAGGGTTGTTGAGGGAGCGTCATGCAATTGATTCGTTTCGTAGAAAAAAGTTGTGCAGTGATGGAAACTTTATGCTGCACGCAGGGACGTGTTTGTGAAGCAGCTAACTCGCTTTTAATTGGGGCACAGCAATTGGGATAGGAAGGGGTTCCGAACAAGTGATAAGGAGTGATAGAGCCCCCTCCCCATGTCCAACATTTTCAAGAGAAGAATATTTGTTTGTACTCCCCGTTTTGGAAATCTAAATTTTAGTAAAGTAGCCGTGGTCAGCAAATTTCAATGTGGCACTCCCCATCACTACCCATCGTTGCTTACAGTCCCCACGGCACAAAATTGAAACCGAAACCTAATTATTTTGTTTTTAGTTAAAAAGCGCGTTAGCTGCTCGGTTAACCCCTAAACGTCACAGCGTCCAGAAACTGGACGACGAATGATTTCAAAGCCTTCTCACGTTCTCATCAACGCTTGGATGATACTCATCCAATTTTTTGGAGATTCTTCACCAAGTTGTTGTCCTATCTAATGGCTGGATTTAGTCATACTAGAGTACATATTTTTCTAAAATTACAAATGTAGAAGTATGTCAAGTCGTTGACCGAGCCAAAATTGCATTGACTCTAGTTCAAAGTGGAATCGTGAAAAATGAGGTCATAAATTTAAGAAACACAAAAATTTCAAAGTATCACCACGTTTAAGAGTATCTCATTTCAAACTCATTCCAACAAATTTTACTCAAAAAATATTGAAATTTAGTTTGTAATCGAATTTACAAGGAATTTTTAATTTTAACTTTCAAAATTTATAATTAAATATTGGTGATTGTATTAGTGAATGGAACCGTACGGATGGAATCTAAAATTCAAAATCTAGAACTTTCATTTGTATATCAATTCCAGAATATTCTTCTAAATAGTAATTTATAATGCTTTTTCTCAAATTGTCAATTCCAAGGACACCCTGGTACGTTAAGGGGTTAAGAATCTCACATAACATTCAGTAGTCTTCAAGAGGGGTGCCTTTTTGTTTCATCCACCTTAATTTATAGAGTGAGCAGTGATTTGTATTTGAATGGACTATTGAATCAAATAAATAATTATAGAACACTATTGAATGTGATTGAGAAGTGCTTTGAGTTCCTGTGCACCATGGTTGATTGCTCTTGCTTAATGCCACATGTCCTCGCAGCTACTGATGTGGTGAGGTATATCCCACATCATTTCATTCGGGGGATGAAATGATGTGGGATATTCCATATCAATGTGTCAGAGAAAGGCAGCAGTAACCAAGGCTACTGAATGTTATGGATGTATTTTTTGTACTTGAGTGCATTATACATTTTGTTTCGAGTGGCATGCAAGCAGTAGAAAGTTCATGCACTCGATCTCTGTGAGTGGATTTGCGGTAGAGGTATCGAATTTGAATCTGGTGGCGTAACTCGTGCTCGGGAGCTTTGTTGTCTCTGTCCTTCGTTTTTGAGGAATTACTAAGAGTTATGTGCTTGAACAGTAAAAAGAAGTCGTAAAATTAAATCTGAGATAAACACTAAAGGCATGTTCGCACTTGGCCTTTGCAAAGACCGTGGATAAAAATTTAACACCCGCACAATTTTGGGAAAAATACCTTCTTTGTAGGAAAGGTGTCATCAATGAGGTTTGGAAAGGTGATAGCAATAGTAGGGGGATTACATAATGGCCCCTCAAGTGCCACATTAGCTAAGACCATTCTTTAGTGTTCAAAACTAGGCAATATTTCCTATTTTGGTGCTCCCTTAACAATTGCCTACTATTGCTCAAATATTTTTTGTCCTCCTAAATGTTAGCTAATACCCATTCTTAAAAGTGTGCCATGTGTACATCCAAGTAGGATTGGTAATTAATAAAGAATGTAGGTGGGAACACACTTTTTTAAGGATGTAAGACCCCCTTGTAAGACCACCTCTAAGGCCAGGTGCGAACATACTTTAAGGCAGAGACTCCACAACTAGCCGCTTGTTTTTTGTTCTTTTGTCCACTGGCTGCTAACAAAGGAAAAAACAAAGCTGATTGCGATGGATCAAAGTGAGGCTGGAAAAACTCGAAGCTGATTGCCCGGCAGCCCCGCCTGGCTGATTACTTTCATGGAAACTTTGTTGACTGTAGTTACGAAAGAATGTGCTTGTGAGGCTGCTTCTGTTCAGAGTGGCCCATTTCTTTGATTGTGATTGGGTATATATTTCTGTCTGTAATGGTAGGTTAATTTGAAGCGTGCATAGCAAAATCGAGTAATGGGAGCCATCCCCTTTTGCAATGGGACCACAATTAGAAACTATGTGTACGTGGCAATGACACTGTAGTCTCATAATTCATGAAATACAAATGACATTCACTCAAAGCATGGCCACCATGCCCTCCCAGAGATGAAAAGTGCCAAGGGCCCTTCTTGACTCTCAATCCTAGCGTGTTAAAAAATGGGCCTTCAAATCACTATTTAGTTGACTATATTCTCACATTTTATTTGTGATTGGTCCATTGACTGTTTGATGTGCACTTTTGATATGTGAGGTGGGGGAGTGTAGGTGCAAAGGCTCTTCAAATGTAAATGAATAATTTCAGCGAGTTAGTCCTAGCGTGCATGGATGGGAATGCTTTCATAACTTAGAAAAGTGGATCTTTCGAAGACCCGCTTTTGATTGAGTTTTCAAAAGGGGCCTCTATGACACTGTTGTGTTATGTGATGTGGAAGTTGCTACTGTAAGTTCACATAACATTTTATAACGGTAGGGTACCAAACTCCCTACTATTTGGATCGGATTTTACAGATACAATAATTTTTTTAGGAACTATGGTGAGAGAGGACATTTGACATTGTATGAAGGAATTTAGTAAGAATCAAACAAGGAAAACTCACGTAAGATGTGAGAAGATGAGCATCCAAGAGTATTCAAGAACATCAAAAAGAATCTTGGAAATTTTAGTAAGGGTAGAATGTCTAGGGCTTAATAATGTAATGAGGAAATTTTCAAATATATTCAATTGAGGCATTAAATTTGCAATAAAGCATATTCTTTATAAGTTGAATATAGGTGTTAGAGACCATATGCAATAATATATCTTCATGTTTGGATGGAGTTATATATTATTGGCAAGAATATATACTAATAGAATAATAATTTATTATACAATGCAGAGTGTGCATTCATACACACAACAGTAGTCCCATCCATAATACGTGCCTACCCAGTTATCTCACAAAACCAATACGTGGACCCCAACTCTAAATTCCCTCTAAACATTGATGAAAAAGGACAAAAATTGGCCCCTATTTTGAACTGGTTGGGGTTCACTTTTAAAACTAACCCCCTTTTTCAATGGTTTAAAATTTTCGAGGGGTTTTTTTTAACTCCTAAATGTGAGAGAGTGCCTTTGCGGCCAATAGAATACGGTGTATTTTTTTAGTATTTGGAAAGAATCCAGACCTTTTATAGGTTTGAGTTCAACACAAGCTGAAATTTACATCAATGCTGTTCTAGTGGGCTATTGAGATCCCAATTTAGAGCTTCTTGTTGATAACAAATGCCATTTATACGACCATGTATCTATTGTCCCCATGGGACGTTTAGGGGTTAAACTAATTTAGGGCCGTTGTTCCCAAATTTGAAAAAAGATTGCCAAAATAAGTCCCTATGATCGATGCCCAAAATTAAAATTTCAAAGAATGGGGCCTAGAGGTGAATAGTGTTTACATTTCCTTTGAGGGGGGATTTAGAGCTGGGGTTACATAGACAACGCAGAAAACCAACAAATCATCCACCTACTGAGAAAATGAACGAGAAGACAGACCAAAAATCATCTGTCTTACAGACTCTCATGAGCGAGCTTTTCATTACTGGAAACTGAATAATAATTTACTACTGTATATAATGCAAACTATGCATTCATACACAATGGTAGTTCCGTCCATAACATGTACTAACCTAGTTACCCTACAAAACCATTACGACTCTAAATTCCCTTGGATGTTGATGCACGAGGATAGAAATTGGTCCCTATTTTGAACTAGTTGGGGGCTCACTTTTAAAACTAACTTCCTCTTTCAATTCCCGAGGGAGTCCTCTAGACTAATTTAGGATCGTTGGCCTCAAATTTGAAAATTGCCCCTATGATTCACAGAATTGAGCCAAGAGGTGAATAGTGTTTACATTTACGTCGAGGGGGATTACGTAGACTACAGTACGCAGAAAACCAACAAATCATCCAACCACTGAGAAAATGAACGAGAAGACAGACCAAAAATCATCTGTCCTACAGACTCTCCGCTCATGAGCGAGCTTTTCATCCAGATTTGAACGATTCAGTCAGCAGTTTGAGTGGCGGTAACGGGTCCCCGTGGAAACGGTAACCGACGACCACGGATCCTCACTCCACTCTTCCTCTTCCATTCTTGCAGAGCCAGCGTCCGTTGTGCTTCCACGCTGCTTTGCCGATCCTTCTTCGCCGGGCGCCGGAGGTGGAGAGATCAATTTTCCTCGCATCTTTCTGTCTGTCTTCCCTCGCTGCCCCGCCAATCCCTCGTGGAGCCTCGCGCATTTTCACTCGCCCGTTTGCACGCGGAGACCGAGTACAAAAGTGCCGATCCAGGAAGGTATGTACGCATCCAGGATTCCGCCCTTTGTGTGTTGGCTCTCTTCCCAATTTCTCCCTCGTTTTTTTGCTGCAGATCAGTGATGACTGGCTTAGAATGCGTTTGGATTTGATGTCGGTTGCACTTAGGTTTTCACAATATATCATTTAAATACAAGCTGAAATGAAATGTTATCCAAATCATAGAAGATTGTAACCTAAAGAGAAGATAACACTGTCGTGAATGGTTTTCGATGCGAAAGTTTGAATGATTCTGAGAGTCTGGGATGTTGTCGTGGGGATGATTAGGGTGCAGATTAGGGCATCATGAAGCGCGGGGAGAATCTGCAGCAGGCGGCGGTTCCGTTGAACAACTATCAATTCGACTTCGGACTTCCAGGTATGCCGAAACCGAGTGAGAGCTTGAAAGACCAGAAAGCTCAGCCGTTGAAATCCACACCGCAGGCATCGTCTGCAGGTTGGTCTGCGTCTCCGGGAGGCTGGGGGTCAAGCCAGTCCGCTTCTTCAGATCAGGCATTTGATTTTTTCGGCCGATCTAGTGCGGGAGGAGGCGCTCCTTCTAACCCTAATGTAGCTGCCCAGCCTAGGCCTCAAATGGGGGGGAATGTGTCCAGTACGTACGATTTTTTAGGGAAACCTAATCCCTTAGGATCAGGCTCTAGCTATTACGGAGGCGCGAGGCCTCAGGTAGGTAATGTAGGGGGAATGAATAGTTTCTCCAAGGGGGGAGTTGGAGATCTGTCAGGGAAGAGTTGGAGTAGTCAGTCTACTACTGCGTCTAAGCTAGCATCGGCAGGGATTCCGGGCTATAAACCGTCGAGTAAAGAGGATGTGTTTATGGATTTGCTGGGTGGCGCCTTAGGTGGTAAGTCATCCGCCCCTCTGAAGCAGCAGCAGGCTGCTGGATCTGCTGGCGCTTATGGAATGGGCAACTTGCAGTCCGCCATGCCGGAGGTTTCGAAAGCTCCCGTGCATGACACGAAACCAGCGAAGCCCGCACCATTTATGTACACAAATATGTTCAAGAGTCCTACACCGCCGGCCCAGAAGCCTGCACCTAAGCCTGCACAGACCCGCGGTGGTGATCCTTTTGCCGACATTTCGTTTTCGAAGCCTTCCAATGGTCAGTCCAGCGATCCATTTGATTTTGGCGTGAAGAAGCAAACCGCCCCTCCTGCTCCGGCAGCTGCCAGAATGCCCACCTCAGGCCCATTCGCGGGCTCTGCGGGAGGTGACCAGTTTGATTCCATGTTCGGTGCTGGGATCTCCAGTTCTCGTGCTCCTGCTGCCAAGATTCCACTTGCTCATGATGGTTGGGGTGAGGCATTTGGAGCAGCTGCTGAGAGCCACTCGTTTGAGAATGAAGGCGTCACCACGGAACTAGAAGGCGTAGGCTCGGCTCCCGCAGGCGTCACTGGAAACTCAGCCTTTCAAAAGGGGAGCTCTTTCTATAAAGATGGCCAATTCCCCAATGCCATCAAATGGTTCTCATGGTCTGTGGAACTCATGGAGAAGGAGAAGGGAAGCAAGGATACTATAATTGAAGTGCTAACAAAACGGATTTCATGCTTTAAGGAGATCGGTGAAATGAAAAAGGCAATAGCAGACTGTTCCAAGGTATGCCTGTTCTTGCCCTGATATTGGAAATCGATTGTTGATTGGCTTTTGTACGAAACCACATGCTTCAGTAGTTCAGTCTTGTTTGTACTCGTACGCTTCCCCGAAACCGACATGTTGAATCATAAATCTACCTAATATGTGTGCGTTTTTGCTTCTGGAGAAGAGTGTTTCACAATCCATTAACAGCGATTCTGCAGAGACACTTGTGTTTGTTGTCTCTGCCCCACCAGGGGAGAGACTACGGAAATGGTTCGTTTTTTTGGAGTTACATGGTTGAACAATACAAACAACGTGTGAAAGTAAATGTAGGGTAAATACAAAGGCAGAGACTACGCGACTAGCCGCTTGTTATATCACTAATCTGCGTTTCTTTGTGATTCTTAGAATTGCTGATGCTGACTAATGCTAATGCTTTGTATTGCAGGCATGCGAATTGAAGCCTGGTAGCGTAGAGCTTCTGATGCAGCGAGCACATTTGTACGAGAGCTGTGAGAAAATTAAACTTGGGATTGCAGACTTGCGAGAAGTGCTGAAGATTCAACCCGGCCACCGTTTGGCCTCTCAGACACTGGCAAGACTTGAGAAGATGCTGTGATTTATCCTTGAATCCTGTGTCTGTAGGCCTTTCACGCTGCTTAGAAATTTGTTCTTAATATGGACTTGCTTTAGCTGCATCATTATCTGTTTGAAACTACAAATGTTAGGCCAATTCTGGAGCTCAAATCTTACAAAATAACATAGCAGGTATTAGTGTGCGTAACGTTAATTACTACACTGATTTGCTGCACCTCGGTGACACCATGTTTACGGCAAAGGAATCATAGCAGAGTGAACCATGCATCATGTAAATTAGTTCCATTTGCTTTTCAATGTTACGAAATATCTCAGATTTGGGATATTAGCTGTAGTATGGACACTTCAAAAAACAATCAATACATTCTTTGACACTCGTGATTTAGCTGCTCTATCTTGATCCCTTAGTATGTGAGCGTTAAAATGACATCTTTTGGTACGTGTCAAATTGGTTTTTCTTTACGCTACCCTCAGATCTGGAAATGGGTAGCGAAAAGAGCTTCACCAGGATGGTTTTTCAAATTGGTTTTCTAGATACCATATGGTTGTATAGGGTAGCGTGAAGGACTCAGCAGGATGAGGCCAACGTGAAGCAATTCTCCACATTAGGCCACATTAGGCAACGTGAAGCAATTTTCCACATTAGGCACAACTGGTTGTTGTAGCTCTCATCACCTAGCGATCTCTAGAATTCAGAGAAAAAGGCTTCAATGTGTTTTTGAAGAGGATCACAGTTGCATCTCTTTCTCTTGGCTGGTTGATTGTCTTTAAATCACCAACTTAATCCATAAATATATTCACCCCTCTCCAAATTTTGCAGTTTTGCAAAGATGCATTATGAATGCAACTGAAAGGGATATCTTGAACTTGTATGAATGAAAAGTTCTACATTTTAAAATTTAGATTCTAGCCATACATTTAGATTTGTGATTGCTATCAGCAATATTTTGTATAAAATTAGAAACTTGAAATTCAAGATTGTTTTGTAGTTCAATTACAAATTAGATATTGACAATCTATGGATGAAATTTGTTGTGATGGGTTGAAAACCACAATGAATATTATGAAAAAATGATGCAAATGGAGCATGCAGAAATGATGCAGATGTAATATCATAGAATGCAAATGGAGCCTCAAAGATGGAGGTATGTTCTACGACAAGTTCCAAGTCATATGTTGAGGGACACAAAAGACGTATAGAAAATAATCAACCAATACCAACAGAATAGTACAATAAAAGAGGGGGGGTAGTGGTAAAAGCCACTGCTAGCTACTCTTTTCAAACAACTAGCTCATCTTGTCTCAGGGATAAGTAGGGCCGGTTGGTTGGTACAACTTTCCTGCCATGACAACTCACTAGCAGCACCAAGCCATGTGTATCACACCACTGCTCAACGGGCCCAATAGGTTTCGAACCCGGACCACATAAATGTGATACAACACCCTTCACCAACTAACCAAAGAACTCGTGACGTGATAATACCTAACTTCAAATTACCATTATACAATCGAACACCGAACCATCATTAATTTGTTAGTTTCTTTTGTTACTGTGTTACTGTTACTGTGTTACTGTTACTTTGTTTCGGTTACTATAGTGTCCATCAACGAAAGGGGAGAGTAGTTTTGTCCCAATGTCCTTCTGTCCGGTGGGCACCAGGTCATTGACATTACGAACGGACACTTTATTCACGCCGGCCTTGCAAAAGGGTCGATGTTTCTATCTATCTTGAGGGACACAATCAAATTAGGATTTATACCATGTAATTTGTTTATTCTTAATTTTTTTGGTCAATTGAAACATTTTAAGGATTTTAGTAAAACTTATGCTTCTAAGGGTTTAATAATGAAAAATATCCATTGGGGGAGAGACAAATAAATTACACTATGCATATGTTACTTTTAAGTATGCAGAAGATGTTGATGCATGTTTTCAATTAGATGAAGATGATAATGAACAATATTGTTTTACGAACCATGAGATTCAAAACATAATGGTACCACTTATACGAGCACCCAAGAAACAAAATAGAATTGATTTGTTGGTTTAATGAGTCCTCATTTTCAATAAATGTACTAGTTGAATTAATACGAGAGCTTTGGGTTATGAGGTTAGTTTTCAGCCTAGATTTCTAGGCTTCATATTTGTAGAAGATGTAGTTTTATTCTAATAATGTGGAATACTAGAATTAACTGAATGGTTTAAAATCTAACTACCATGCTAGTACATTAGAACATGACTTTCAAAAAGATCTAATTCAACATTATAGTTGATGGCATTCACAAATCTCCTCAGAATTGTCTTTCCTCAACCTTTTATTATTCACTATGAACAATTGAAAAATTTACTCTACCCCTTTTTGGCACCAATTATGATTATGAAGGTAAGGGGGGGCCCGCCGGGACCTACTCTAAGCTAAAAAGGCAAAAAAAGGGGGAGGGAGAGGGAAAAAAGGAGAAAGAAGGGGGGAGGAGGAAGAAATAAAATAAAATAAGATAGAGCATTGAATTACACTACATCTCACCCTCCATGGAAAAACTAAACCAGCTAAAAATAGAATTTGGGGTGGCTTTCTTAGATCGCTTAGAAATCAAGTTTTATTAGGTTACTTCATTTTATAGCATAGGATCCAAATTTACTATTTTTTAGCTTGTTTAGTTTTTCCATGGAGGGTGAGACATAGGATGTTCACCTATTGAATTAAAAGTTAAAAATGAAGAATTTCTATGGAAAATACATCATGTGATTTTCCATTGTAACTTGCATATGTTCTAGAAAGTTTACATTTTTTGAAGCTTTTTTGTAATTAATATAATTTTTTTGATTCATTCGACCTAAATATTATTTTAAAGTTTATTTTGTATTAGAAAAGTCTAAAAAAAATTAGTTCTAATAGGAAACATACTATTTCATGCAAGAAAATATTACAAAATATATCTTGATAAATCTTGAAGGCCAAATTGTGTATGAAAGTGTAGTTTGACTCTTCTGCGAAGGATTGGAACATTAAAGGTTTAAAATGCATCATGTATATGAATTTGAGAGAATGTAACAAAAGTTCAATCATCCAACCATAGATGATAGACTCTCATCAAAGAGAACTTCTCGTCAGGCTCAAGCTCAATCTTACAAAAGAGACGACTATCATCTTTGTCTAAGACTATACTTCTACTTTCAATTTTATCTACATCAAATAGGGGTATTAAGGGGGCCAAAAAATTAGAGGGAGTTACAATGAAAATATCACTTTATTGTAAACACGAGTGGACAATATTATTAAGATGACTTTGTAGTAATTGTAGTCATATGTAGTTGTGTACAAGTCAAGTGTCATTTGTCATGTAGAGGTAATAATTGCAATTAATACTTATATGTAAATGTTTGCATTAACATGACTATATCCATGGCAAATCCAATTAAGTATTTAACAACATTTTGAGTATAAATGCAATGCACACATGTCATAAATTGAGATAATAATATGGTATCTTCTTTTGTTGATGTAAATATTCATATAGAAATGTGCTCAAAAATATCCATTTCAAATAAAATGAATTATTTACTAAGCAATTTCACTTCAAATTTGATTAATATTCTTTTAGAATGTTGACTATGGGGAATTTAAGCTGCAAAAAATTTATTAAAAAAATCTTCTAGCATGAAGATATTCACATTTGAAAATAATAAATTTTCCCATTTTTTGGTCGTTTTCAACACTACTTTGCACATTTTGTCCATTTTTGTTTACTTTAACTAACAATTTTTTCTCTAATTATGGAAGATAATTTCTATTATTAGTATATTTCAATCCAATTTTTATTTGAAATATATATATGTATATATATTTATATATTTATAAATTTTAATTAGAAAATTTGTAAAATAGGTTTTAAACTTTCAAATTTGAATGTTTTTCAATAAAAGCTTATTTTTCCTTTAAACAATGAGTAGTTGCATCTTCATTTTTTGAGCTTTTGAAGCATACAAAAATATTATAGAATTTGGAACAAAATGAGCGTCATATGAGTCAATTATTTTGGGAATGAATCTTTTTGAGTTGAACTATATAGTGTGGAATGTTGATAAATTAGTATGGGTCCTCTTAATATCCTTGTTAAGTTTAGAATTTTTGAATCCCTAAAGTAATTGTCGAGGCTCATTGTATGTAAAGTTGTCTACATGGTAATGTCAAGGCCTAAAAGACTATAGTTCGACGAGTATTTGGATATTGTATATGAATAATGTTCAATTGGACTCTAGTTCATTGTCCTCGTAACCACATCCTTTTATTGACAAGGCACCAATGTGGGATAAGAGTCTTAGAATTTCTACTTCCTTGCTGTTTTTTTTTTAGTTTGTTCGTTGATGTCCAAGATTGTAAAATAAAATATTGAATGTTGTTGAAGATATATCAACGATGATATGGCATAAGCGTAACTATGGTAAAGTGTTGAGTCATGAGGGATAGGTAGTGAATGTTGAGTAATAAAAATATTATTATTTCATGAAAAATTTCTATAATTCTATACAATTTTCTATTCAATTTTGGATAGAATGAGTTATAAAATTCCTATAAGGTATCATAACAATGTAGGCCACATATAGGCATAGTTTTCCAAAAATTCACCTTTGGACTTTTGTCCCGTCCATTGGTCCACATCCTCCATTTCATATGTCCTATTTGTCCCCTAACCTCTACTTTGTTTTTACATTTTCTCTTTTATGCACATTTTTAACTTTTTGGGGTCAATTAGTTATATAGTAGATATTCTTTTGGGGGGACAATTGATTTGTGGGATAATTTTTATTGGTAGAAAATTTGGTTATGGAATACGATTCTAACTTTTAACTACGCAAGCGTCCAAATTTTGGATGATGTACAAATTTCACCCTCGTTTTTTCATCCATCATGCACTTTTTGTAGTGAAATTTTTACCATAGATTTCATGGAATGTTAGCTTTATGTATGTGTGAATTAATTAGAAAGGGGGTGATTTGTGAAAATTTTATGCTTTGTTTTAAGTTGCAGTGATTCACCAAAAAATTCGAAGATCTTAGTTCAAAATAGTTAAAAAGTGCTCTTGTGAAAGTCAATTTATAAAATTAAGCAACCAAAAGATCTCCAGAAATCACTTCACTTATAATTTCACATTTCAACCCATTACAACAAATTTCATCCACAAAATGTTAATATCTTATTTGTAATTGAATTACAAAAGAATTTTGAGTTTTGAGTTTCAAATTTTATACAAAAATATTGGTGATAGCAATCATAGATCTAATTGTATGGATAAATTCTAAACTTCATAAGGCACAACGTTTATTCATACATCAAGTTTAAAATAATTCTTAGTTGCAATTTGTAATGCATTTCTTCAAATTTGAAGAGGGTTGTGGGCATTTAGGGGTTAAAGAGACGATCAATTTTGGAGACAACCGGTTTAAAGAAATGATCTTGATGGCAATTGGTTTGGGGGAAAATTTTGGAGGATCAACCGATTGGGAGATGATTGTCCCCTGTACAAATTTGTCGTTTCTACCATTGCCCTCTCGCTGAATGGTCTCCCTTTGATAGATCAAAATCTAACTTGGTCTGGGCCCTCAAAAATTGAAAGTGATTATAAGTAATTGCATAGTTGATATTTCTAAAAGTTGCCTATGATCTAGATACAACTATAACGTTGTAGGATTTAAATGTAAATTAATGTGAGCTTTTGAAATAATATTGACCACACCAAATCACCTTTAACGTAGAGTTCTAAAATAGTATTGATGTTATTGAATCACCTTTAGTATGGAGTTTTGAAGTACTGGTGAATAAATCATCTTATAATGGGGTTTTGAAATAGTGATGAAGACACTTAATCACTTTTAGCGTAGGGCTTAAAAGTAGTGCTTCTCATGTTTCTAATAAAACTATTTATATACAATTTATTAAGTATTTAGTGTGTTTCTTTAAGTCTTTCTTTAAGTAATATAGAGTCTACCCTTAATAGAAGTACATTATGTAGTTTTTATAATATGTGGAACCTTAAACAAACATATTTTTAATATAAATCAAGTTAAAAAAACTAGAGTTTTTATCCCATGATCACACTCAATGACCTTATTTAGTGTGATATTCACCTTGTGTGATAAGAAATAGATTAGTGAATCCTTGATGTATTGACTATAAATAGACACTAAATTGTTTCTTCTTATGGATACTTTTTTAAGACTATGAATATACGCCAATAGGAAAGGTAGCATTGTCGAGGAAGTTGTCCAATTCCACGCATGCACAATGATTTTTCATGGACATCTCTTTGGAAAACGCCACCTTTTCTACTAGTGATTCAACAAGCTGAATTGTTCTTTCTATTGATATTGTGATGTATGAACTTTTGATACAATTGATCACAACACAATGTGCTCACTAAAACCTTTCAAAGATTATAACAATCTAATTGCTCCACTTACAGTACACGTGTAACCAATCATGATATTAATCTTGCATAGTTGTGCATTAGTGTAAAAGAGAGAAGACCGACATATTTTTAATATAAACATATTCTCAATACAAACCAAGTTCAAAAAAGTAGTTGGAGTTATTTGTCTCTCGTGATCACACTAAATAACCTTATTTAGTGTGGTATTCACATGTTGTGATAAAAATGGATTGGTGATTGAAAAGATGTGGTTTTATCTTTTTTCCAATTTCCACATTTGAAGAGTAACTCTTTATAAAGTTCATTCACCAAACCACTAATCTATTCTCACACCCACTAAGGTAACAAGGGTACAATTGCCGTTGGTTTAAGCATTTCAACCTACATGCATTGGAGTGTTGATCTTCAATGATAAAAAATTGCAGCGCATACAAGTTTGGCTTTAATAACCAAGCTCGATTTTTATTTTATTTTCACAATGTATGATTTTGTTATAAATTTTCAAACTTAATATGCATAACCTCTAAAGGACCATAAGGCCCCCATGTGGCTTTTGGAATTAGAAAGTGAGGAATTTCGGGTTATTGGGCTTTGAATTGTAAAATGAGCAACAAAGAGAACCAGGTTCTTTTTGAAAGCCAAATCTATAGGTACTTCTTGATCTGAAATTTATCAAGTGAGCGATTTTTGGTGATTTTTTTGAGTTGCACGGAGGGTATCTAGGTGTCACTTTGGACTGTCATATCTTCCTCTTCACACTTCCAAATTACTTGAAATTTTTTCCACATGTTTAAAATGATGGTTTCTACTCACAGTAGAGATTTCAAAAAATTTGGAGCATTTATGAACAATCCGATTTCAACATGTGTACAAAAATACCCCAAACAAGTTCCATCAATCTTCTCAACAGTGGCATTTTCTCAAAAATTATGTGATCTTGTTGATCTTTTAAAAAAAAAAAGCTACGTAAGTTTTTTTTATAAATTTCAACAGTGCCGATCGTCAAAATTACCCCACACCAATGAGGAATAGAGCTTGCTACAAGAGTTAGTCAAGAAAACAAGGGCTAAGTTCAACAAACCCCCGGTCCTTTAGGGGTTAATAGGTGTACTAATAACTCTCTTTCATTTCTAGTCCAATCAAATTGCTAACTCGATATTCATAATTAATGCTTGTGATAACTAGATTGGAAACTCCTGAAGTTGAAAGAGGTGCTTTTATAGGTGACCACAATTGATACATAACAATTTTTGATGCCTAACAGTTTTTGGTAACAATTTTTGATGCCTAACAGTTTCTGGTAACAATTTTTGATACCTAAAAATTCCTCCTTTAACCCCTAATTGCCTAACCATGCAAAAAACGCTTGATGTACAGAATGACGGCTCCATAACTTTTTCATCCGGCACTTTTTTGGCTGTGAATTTTTTTGTGAATTTATTTTGGGTAGCTACTTGTTAGACCCAGAAAGTAGCACTGAAAATTTGTGGAAGTTGAATTTATGGGGTCCATTTGAAGCTCATATGTTTCCATTCCAGCCCAAAAATTTGATGGAGACCGCTTGTAAGATTGGGTGGGGCAGTTGCAACACTGATGAATGGACGAATGCAAGTGCATGACTGAGATCAAGCTTTTCAATCCACATCTTCAATCTTTTGTTCACTGCCCGGAAGTGATGGGGCTGAGATTGGCAGTTGAACTACAAATATTTGAGTTGAATTCAACGAGGACAACTAATGCTAATTACCTCGGGACTAACAGGATGAACAAGTGGCGCTAATCTATGCTTGAGCTGAAAATTTGGACGTTGGACGGGGGTATCAGCATTTCCTCTCAACGAGGCATCTAATGAATAAAAACTGCCTAGCTTGGACTTACAAAGAATATGCAGTGACTGAATTTGGAGCCTTCAAGCTTTGTCCTATTCTGTGAGTAATCGTGAGGTGGATTTTGAGAGCAAAAGTTGTGCATTTAGCATTTTGGAGTATAGAGTAAGTGCAGAATTGCTACATGCCTAATCATGGCATCTTTCAACAAGTGGTGGGAACTATGACACTAGACGCAATGTCGAGTGGTGATTCAGTCAAAAGTCGTGACGAGCTGCTGCAGAAAGGAGAGGACATCGATGCAGGAGCTGACGGCAGATAATCATGCGGGCAGGGAGGTCCAAAACGCAGCATACAGTCTTGATCCGTGCGTGCAGCGCTCACAATGTGGAGACGATGACGAAGCTGAGGGTGACTTTTGGATAGAGGGTCGCAGCGACTCGTTTGATGGCAGCAGCGAAGGAAACACAAGCGACGATCTCGATCAGTTGTTAGCTGCGGAAGGCGACTGCGGCGGAGCAGCGGGGAGCGTTGAATCTGCATCGCAATGCGGCAACGAAGGCGCCGCGTCGGCAAGTGGCGGAGACAAAGACAATCTGGAGTGCAGCGACGTGGGATGGGGAGGAGCTGAGCTTGCCGAACTGGGGTCTCACCCGGCAGCGGGGACCTGCAGCTATGAAACGTACGCTGGAGATACAATGCTAAACGGGGTTGACGCTGGAGATACAATGCTAAACTACCATGACGCTGCGGATACAATGTATGAGGGAGGGCTCGAGATACAATGCGTGACGAAGGGCGAGGGAAGGCAACAGAAACGGCTGAAGGTAGCGGCTAGGGAGCGCGGAGAAGACAGGAGAAGGGAATTAGCCGGGAGTGCCAATGCAGAAGCGACTGTGGACATTGAATCGGGCGAGCCGCGTGGGAGACGTGGAATCAAGGCTGCCCGTTGGTGGCGCTTAGGTCAATGTTGGGCTTTCCCACGTAGAATCGGGGCAACGCGGGCGAGGCGCGCCTTTGGTGAATCGTGGTCGACCTGGAGATTCCCACGCGAAATCGGGGCAGCCCGTTGGTGGCGCGGCGGGCGCTAATCGTGGCAACGCAGGCGAGGTCCAGGCACCTGCTCGCGCGGAATCGGCGGGACGTGGCTCGGCGGGGTCGAGTCATCGTACCCGGCCAGGCAAGGAGTAGCCACGACATGGCAGCGAAAACGTCGGAGCTGGAGGCATTGACCTAGACAATGCTCGGCTAAGCGCGGAATTGGCGGGACAAGGCAAGGTCCAATTGATTGCACGAGCTCGGCGCGGGAGGGGACGAGGGTTGCGTGGGCGCGGCGGGGGACGCGTGGGAGCTGCGTTCGGGGTCGTGGGAGTTGGCAACGAAATCAATCCAGCTGGCGCGGAATCGGCATGAACTGGCAACGAAAACGAAGGGGAGGCTCGGATCAACGTTGGGTTGCGGGGCCATGGCCACAGAAGGGGCCGTGGTGGCCTTCAAGAAGCCGGGGGTCCTAGCTGCGAGTTTAGGGGCAGAGGTACCCGGCCAGGGAGCTCTAAGTCATGGGACGCGTGGGACGCAAGGGACGCGTGGAAGAGGCTGAGGTCAAAGCAACGCAGCATGAGCGTCCAGTCGACCACCTAAACCGCCCAGTGAATTCCAAGAGAGTGCTTGGGTCCAAGTGAATCGATTGTACATCCATCCCCCAATTTCATTTTCAGGTCAGGAACCTGGCCCTTCTCGTGTTTTCCGAGACATTCCATCACCACTCCAACTTTTCCACAGTTTTTTTACCCTTCGCACCCTTGAAAAGATTTGTAAAGAGTCCAACAAGTATGCTGCAACTCTAAATGTTAGAGGGAATCTTCGAGGGAGGATTGAATGGTGGAAATTGGAAGTCGATGAACTAAAAGCATGGATAGGCATATCTATGCTAATGGGAATCAAAGTTCAACCTAATCATTGGTCATATTGGAAATCATCATGCCCTTTTCTACATTGCAAGGTGATTTCCTCGTGTATGTCAGTATGTCACGCCAAAGGTTCAAACGCATCTCAACTTGTTTGCACATAGTGGACGACTCCTTGTTGCCTAGTCGGGGTCAAGTAGAGCATGACAAACTTGGGAAATTGAAATGGTTGTTGATGGAGTTACGGTTGAGGTGCAAAGAAAATTGGAATCTAGGGCAACATATCACCATCGATGAGATGATGGTTAAATATAAGGGTAAATATTGTTCTATAAGGCAATATTTACCAAATAAACCTACCAAGTGGGGCATCAAAGTATGGTGTTGCGCGGATGCAAGTAAAAAATATGTATTTGACTTTGAAGTGTACATTGGTGCTTCTATACGAAGTACGGTATTGAGCGCGGCTCCGGAGGAAGCCAAAATGGGCTATGCAGTGGTCATGAACTTGACCTCGGGTTTGCATCATCCAGGCCATTTAGTGTTCATGGATAATTTTTTTACTAGTGTCAAATTGCTCGTGGACTTGGTTGAGCTTGGCACGTATGGGACTGGGACGGTGAGGTCTAATAGAGTTGGATTGCCTCAAGCCATGGCAAATAGTGGATTTTGGAAAGGAAAGACTCAAGGGAGTCTCGGTTGGCATATGCATCGTAGTAGAAAGATCTCTTGTGTGACATGGGTTGACAAGAAGCCCGTGCTCCTGTTATCAACCTATGCAAATCCACTTTCTACTGATTCTAACACTACTAGAGAAATGGGGTTCCGGTGTAAGAGAAAATCAACAGAAATTCTGCTGGTTCGTGTGCGGGTTAGGAACAGTTGATTCCGGATCACAATCAACAGAAATGTCTTGGTTCGGTGTTGCTTCAATGTCCAAGTATACAGATAAAGAAAGTTTCTAATCTAGCATTCATTTTTTCTGGCCTGCCCGAGGAAAAGTAGCTGCCCGGAAAAAAATTTGACTGCCAGGGCCAAGAACCCCGACCCACCACCGTAGGGCCCACCATGGCTAACCGAAGACCAATTCCCAACGGCCGGATTCGAACACAAGACCTTTTAAACCCCAACCACATACTAAACCACCACACCACACACACACGCTCATGCAAGTATAAGAATTATCTTGTTAATTATAAGAGAACTTAACCGTTGCCGATTTGTTTGCCATGTACAAAAAGCTTTTTTTTTTCAATTTTTTTTTTGCACTATTTCATACAGGGATTTTTCTGTATGTACAAAAAATTTCAGATTTTTTTGAATTTTTTTTTTTTTTTGGACAAAATCTTGAAGGCTGGAGCTGTTTTTTTTTTCCCAGCAGTCTTTGAATATTTTTAACGATGTAAAAAAAACTTTTTTTTCAAATTTTTTTTTGCAGTATTATATGCAGGGATTTTTTTGTATCTAGAAAAAATTTCAAATTTTTTTGAATTTTTTTTTTCGACAAAATCTTGAAGGCTGGAGCTGTTTTTTTTTTCCCCAGCAGTCTTTGAATATTTTTATCGATGTAAAAAAAACTTTTTTTTCAAATTTTTTTTCTGCAGTATTATATGTAGGGATTTTTCTGTATATAGAAAAAATTTCAAATTTTTTTGAATTTTTTTTTTTTGGACAAAATCTTGAAGGCTGGAGCTGTGTTTTTTTCTAAGAGAGAACCTGTTGGTTCTGTACAGTTTTTTTTTTCCAAGAGAAAACTTGTTGGTTCCAAGAGAGAATCTATTAGTTCTGTGCAGTGAATTCGGTTTTGCAACGTTAAACCCAATCTCTATTGGTTCCAAGAGATGTGTCTTGGTTCTGTCTTGTTTTGACGCACTCTCTCGTAGTGAATCAACAGGAACTTGTTGGTTCCAAGAGGAAAATCAACAGGAACTTGTTGGTTCCAACAGAAATCAACAGGAACTTGTTGGTTCTGTGCAGATGACTAAATGTTTGCTACGTTAAACCCATTCTCTGTTGGTTTCAACAGATGTGTGTTGGTTTTGTCTTGGTTTTTACGCACTGTCTAGTAGTGTAATAACCCCGAGATAGTCCCTAGACGAGATGGTGCACGAAGAAGAGAGATCCCCACCTCCCCAGTGCACAAGGCCTACACAAAGTGGATGAGGGGAGTTGATGTCTTTGACCAACTTAGAGGGGAGTATAGTTGTCAAGTGCAGAGTCACAAGTGGTGGCACCGCCTTTTTTTTTTCCTCCTTGACACGGCTAGAGTCAACTCGTGGATCATGCACAAGTCTTGCACGCGACGTGTGGGGAAGAAGGCATTGGAGCACGTGGATTTCACCATGCAACTTGCGGAGGCCCTAATGTCAAATTGGGGAATGCGAAGAGGTGTAATATCTACCTTCAATCGGCGTCGTTGCGTGCATTCCCCAGTGAAAACTAAATTCCGACGTGTATGCCGTCATTGTCATAGCTCAACTTTGACAAACATTGTTTGCCCACAATGTGGAGACATTTCACTACACTTGGGTGAATGTTTCTCCCGTAGTCACTTCCCACTTCGGAAGTAACTACCGGTAAGTGCAATGAATCATTTTTTGTGAGGGTCAAATTGAGCGTCCTATGGAAGTTCTAAAATGTGACGTGTTTCTTGATTCTTTAGGTTTTTTTTTTCATTCCTAATTACAATGGCACTTTTGTGCCCAAATTTTTTTACTGTCCATTTCATTTCAAAAATTTTCAGTGGCACTGGATGCAGTAACAATGGAAGGCAATGTCTTTATTATTGGGTTCTATTTTGAGTAGAAGTGACGGCACGGCGGAAAACTTGGAGTGGCCCAATTTTGGTGGAGCTCCAAGTCGTGGGGCCATGTGGGACAGCTTGGGAGTTGGTCTTCTAGTGTTTTTGGCATCAACTGGCTGTGGCATAGGCTGTTGACTCTGGAATTCCGCTCGACGTCTTCATCTGTTCTAGCTTGCGGAACTGGGGCTTCAGCTGCGTGACCCTCCCTCCTTCAGCAGCGGGGAACGGGCTCTCACCTTAAACCGCTCGAGTTGGCGTGCCAATTTTGTGTGACGTAGTTGCTGGTCTCCCTTTCTTCGGCGCCGTGTCGTTGCTGCAAAGTCCTTTTGTGTGCTTCGACCTGTGGCGGAGGTGGCGCGGCTGTCGCAGTTGCTGGTTTGTCCATTTTTCTGCTTCAACGTGGGATGGCGGAAGTGGTGCCTCGACTGTGTCGTTGCTGCAAGGTCTCATTTTGTGCTTGGGCGAGTGGCAACGCGGGCGTAGCGGCCGGCTCATTTTTTTCCTCTCCTACTGTGCTTGGACGAGTGGTGGAGTTCGCGCGGCGGGCGGCCCCGCTTTTTTATTTCTCATTTTTAGCTCTGCTAAAGGCTGCGCGGCGGGCGGCCTCGTTTTTTTTTTCCCATTTTTTTTGTTCTGCTGAGGGCGAGTGGCGGAGTTGGTGCGGCGGCCGGCTCGCTTTTTTTTTTTTTTTTTCATTTTTTTGCTGGCGAGTGGCGGAGGTGGCGCGAAGGCCGTCTCGTTTCTTCATGGTTTTGCAGCGTGGGTGCGGCGCGGGACGCGCGTTGGTGGTCGGGCGCGCCGGGGACGCAAGGGACGCGTGCAAGTCCGGGGCGCGTCGGGGTTGCGAGCGCTGCAGCAGGGACGGGGTTGCGCAGGGTTGCAAGCTGGCTGCGGGTTTAGACGCTGCGCCGGGGGAAGGCAGACCATTTGGCAGACCTTCAGAGTTTTGCAGCGTGGAGGCCGTTGGCGGGAGAGCTGCTGCAATCCGAGGGAAGGCAGACCATTTTGTGCGCATCCTTGCCGGGGTCGCGATCAAGCTTGTGATTTGTTTTTCGCTGCTGCTGAGGGCGGAGTTTCACCGTCTGCGAGTTGCGCTGCAGCACGGTGCGAGTCCCACGGCGTCTTGGCGCACCGGGGTTGCGGGTGCCTACTTCGGGACTATCACGCAACTGTTTTTTGTCACAGGAACCCAATCCACATTTTTTTTGCTTGTGGGTAACTGCTACCCGGGCACGAAGGCCCATTAGTTCATTTAGCAGGTAGTGATCTTTGTGGTAGTTCAACACTCCCAACTCGTTGGGTGATTGTAGATAGGATTGCTTTTTTCGTTCATGGAAGGGCAGCCCATCCTTGTTCACAGGAACACCGTTTTTTGTATAACCATGAATGCAAGGCCCACATTTTCTTCACAAGTGTTCTATAAATTCAAAATTTTATGTCAAAATCTTGCCTTGGTGAGTGGCTTCAACTTCATAATTTTTTCCAAATTTTTCTCAATCACTAAGGGCCTGCAATTTGCCATATACTCAAAAAGTGCATCACTGCCTGGCCAAAGTCAACCACAGAAATCCGGAGTCAAAGCTTATTATATTTTGATCCAATGGTCCAAACTCGCCTAAACAACTTGATTTCAAAACTATAATACAAGTTCCTCAAGATCATACGGGTAAACACGTGGAAATATTCCCAAAATATTCAAAAATTCTAATTACATAGTTGGGCCAAAAACATTGTTTTGGGAGGCCAACAGGACGCGAGGACGTTTAGGGGTTAACCTTGTCTAATGTTGGAAAAGGCCTTATTCATTAAAATGAGACAAGTAGTAGTCTCATTTTAATCCCGTTTATATTTAGATCAAAAGAAGTGTTCATTAAATTGAGACATTTCAATAAATTGAGACTTTTAAATGCCAAAATACATTTGAAATTACTATTTTAATTTGCGACTTTAGATCATAAAATGGGTTCATTAAATTGAGACATTTCAATAAATTGAGACTTTTAAATGCCAAAACACATTTGAAATTACTATTTTTAGATTCATGGAGTAGGATGCCACAACAATGAACCTTTGAAATATTCCATCTCATTCGAAATCTACATAGACCATAGTAATGCCAATGTCAACAAATCCAACAATCACGAAAACTGAGAATGGCACACGACAATAAACGGAACATCTTAAACAGAAATTCAATTCAAAATGAAGTATGTTGAAAAAGAATAATGAAAACAATCAAGTATGCTATTAATAGTAATCAACAATCAATACATTGCCAAACTATTTTAATAAAATTGATAAAGTATATATATCTAAACACCTGAAAATAAGTAAATGCGAAGTGCATTCATCGCCACACCATACAAAGAAGACAACTTACGTACGTATCAACCATTCATCCATCTCAAAAGTCTTAGCTACACCCTACAACGAAGACAACTTCTATATCTATGAATTATTCATCCCTCCGAAATAGATGTGTCATCCCCGGAATCAACCGTAAAAGTTTCCACTGATGCCTTGATGATGTCAATTTGTGGCTTTGGAATTGCAACCCTCGGATCAGAAGTTCCTACTCGCATTCGTGGCTTCCAAGCACTCATGATACAGTCCGTGCTAGACCACGTTGGGTTTAGGGCTCGATCTTCGCGCCACACATTGCCTTTTTTTGTGTCCCATCCATCATATGTTTCCATATTGATGTGTCGCTCTGAAGCAGGCGTCCAATATTGAATTTGGATCATATGCAAATGACCCGGATCCGGACTTGGGTTTGTTATTGTTCTAGCAAGCCAGAATGGCCTTGCGTCACCGTCAGCAGGACGGACTGCAACAAAGTATCGTGCAAACGTATCGCGATTGACACGGAATGAAGCTCGTGGACGATCACATTTACGTCCAACAAATGGTGCATCCTCTGCATCTTCTTCTTGCAGTGTGCCATCCCTCCGCATCCGATCAGACTCGTTATGAGTGATCCTTGAAGCCGGCCAAAATCCTTGTAGTAATCCTTCACGTCGCTCCAGTGCAACATCGAGAGCAGTTCTAACACCTTTCCAATAATCTTTTAAAGGATCGTTCTTCCGTCTAAATTCTCCTGAGAGATCATCCTCTGCCATTCCGTTCCAGTGTGCAATAAAACTGTTCAAACCTCTCTTAATCTCATCAAATGAACGCATCTTTTGGGGAACTAGAGGAAGGGGATCACCGCTGGGAACTCTTGGACGCCTGTCCTCAGTTTCAGACCACAAGCGAATTCCGTTGCCATGCTCTGGCAACCAGATCTTGTCCGTATACAAATTTTTGTACTCCATCAAAGGCCATCCACTAGAATCCATATAGAAGTTGAATTGCTGGGACTTATAATGACCCGATAAGAAATCGCCGCCTGAGCCTAAATAACCATCAACAAAACGCTTGAAATCAGGAACCTCCTCAATAAAATGTGGAATCATAGGGTGTGCTTCACACTCCATGAAGGATTTCATGAGTCTTGGAACTGTCGGATAGTTATTAGTCTTCAACCTCTCACTCCATCGGCCGAACATGGCATCAATGTCTTCGTGCGTGTGTCCCACTATGAGGAAGTTGATATACACTTCGCGGAAAATGCCTTTGTATATGAGGAGTGAACAAAAGACAAAGACCCATCTATTCTTATTGTCTCTTGAAGCATTATCTAGCTGCAAGAGCAGTACTGGGGGCAAAGATTGAGCTGGGACCAAAACCTCTGGTAGGGGAAGAAGGGAGTCCAAACAAGATTCCGAACCCTGTAGAACCGCCTTGGTTAATGTTGATTGCGTATCCTCCTCCGAGAACAGCTTACGAGAGGAATTCCTCTGTGGTTCTTCAAGATCACGCAAAAGATTTGCAATTGACCCAATGGTATGGTTGGAATTTGTTGGGAAGATGTCAAGGCCATTGTGCGCATATCGAATATCTCCATGTCCGTGAGTGATCATTCCCGTAACTACTACGGGCATCCTTATGAAAGAGTCAGTAGCTTTGGTCTTGTGCGAAAAGTGTGGGGACGCAGTCTTGGAGTGATCCATTTTATCATGGAGGATGGTTAGCATCCTATGAGGCTCATTTTCCGAAAGGGTACGATTGAAATAGTATAGTTCCCAATGTGCCCTTTGGGCTCTGAGGTGGTTATCTAATGCCAGGTTCCACTTTTCTTGTGCATATGATAGCGAAGTGCACGCGCTCCGCAACTGCTTGTATTTATCACACAAACCACAACGAGAGAAACTATCTCCGCGAGCCTTTGGAGCGTATTCTGGGAAAGAAACACATCGAATGTTGCTCAAGCCAGTTGAAGAAATTGGCTGCAAATCGAATGCAGCATTTGCCTCATTGATGTGTTTCAATTGGTCACTCCAACAAAAAGCAGACGGCAAAACCATTGTCGGGACCTTCTCGCCTGATGGGAGCGTTTTGGATTTGTGAGGCATTTTGTTAGCGTCAGAAACTATTAGCGTTCGAAGTGTCGCAGTAGCTTGGACTGTATGTAGCCGCGGCTTCTTCAACCCCACATTCCCATGCACCTCAGCTTGTTTTCCACATCTGGCTATATCTCTGTACCTATAAAAGGTAGCTTTTGATATCCCGTAAATGGTCCACCAGGTCGTGGGGCAAACTTCCCTACCTTTCAAGGTTATCCACTCCTTGCCAGCGACATCTTTGTGGATCTGCCTATGCACCTCAAGAAGACACTTCTTCTGAGCGTATACTCCATCGTTCACGTGTAGTTGAGTGCAAATGACTTGAATCTGCCTGCGCGGAAAGGGCTGCAAGTAATTCCTCTCGCAACATGTGTGAGTAGAGACTACAGTGATTGCTTTAGGAGCAAGGAGAACCTCTTTCTTGGGGGGGGGCAAATGTCTTTACTCTTTCACGGAAGGTATCATAGGAACGTACGCCTTTCCGACCTCTACAATCAAGAGCTTTCATGGCCACCTCATACTTATACGTTTAGTCATGGTCATAGAGACTGATGCCATCTAGGATGACCTGTCTTATGTCCCAGGAGAGAATGGACCACATCCATCCGGACGGAACTTCATCTTTGCATAATGACTCCGCAATTTGGAATGCAACTTGATCATGGCCAAGGGGCTTGTCGTCCTTGTCAAGCACGACAACCGGATCAATGTTCTGGCACAATGCTTTTGCGACGTCAAAACCTTTATTGTTGCGTAGAGTGACTGCTTTAAAATACCATTTCGAGCGAGGAATTCCGTTGCATACAGCGACGTCAGGAGGTAATACAGACACATGCTTAGCGAATTCTCTAGGTTCATGTGCATCCATTCTGCAAGAAAGACAACCTTTGTCAATACAGGTGAGCGAAAAACAATAGTGCGTAAATATAACTAGTTTGTGTATCATCAAATTCCACACGGCGTGATTACCATATCACTGAAGGCACTCAAGCACCTATCATCGCGTCGACGGTACAAGATAACTCAATATGGTATTTAAGTCCCGCCTTGAGATATGATCTCCCAATAATAAAAACATGATCATCGGTAGGCCACACCCAGTCACCCAGTATGAAAGGGAATCGTCGACCCGACGATAACTATGTGTGATCCAGAAATTCATTTTTGCTCCAATCATTACCGTCGGCGGAAAATATTATTCAGGCTTTCAACTATATTTTGATGCACAACAAGATACTGTCGGGTCTATTATTAGTTTGAAGATATTGTCAGACAGATAACACACACAAGGGAATCGTCGACCCGACGATAAGTATGTACGTAAATTTCATCAATTCCAGTGACTGCACGAAATTGTTAGGGTGGGTTGAAGATAAATCAGAGATATCGGACATTATTGTGATAATGAATAGGTTATCGTGGGATCGACGATAACATTGAATTATTTCTTATCATGCATACAAGCGCAGTTATTGTTGACCCGACGATAACATGTTGCACATCTATCAATTAAGTACAAAATCTACGTTATCGTTGGACCGACGATAACATTCACTTTCCTATATAGTATAAGTATTCATTCAATGTTATCGTGGGGTCGACGATAACTCCCAGGTCACAGCCTAAAGGAAAATTTGCTCTTAGTTATCGTCGGCTTGACGATATATGAAAGTTTAGCCATCGCCATGGTCAGCACTCAGTTATCTTCGGGTCGACGACAGCCATTTCCTTATCGTCAGGTCGACAATAGCCATCCCTTATCGTCGGGTCGATGATAGCCATCCCCTTATTGTTGGGTCGACAATAGCCATCCCCTTATCGACGGGTCGACGATATATGAAAATTTAGTCATCGCCACAATCAGCACTCAGTTATCTTCGGGTCGACGACAGCCATCTCCTTATCGTCAGATGGACGATAGTCATCCCTTATCGTCGAGTCGATGATAGCCATCCCTTTATCGTCGGATCGACGATAGCCATCCCTTTATCGTCGGGTCGACGATAGCCATGCCCTTATCGTCGGGTCGACGGTAGCCATCTCCTCTTCGTCATCGCTATGTTCAGTTCTGAGTTATCGTCGGGTCGACGATAACCTCGAGTAAATAAGTTTACATACTGTGGCCTATGCGAGTACATCTAACTGACGACAACTTAAAAAAATAAGAGTAATAAATTTGACCGTTGGGTTATCATCGACCCGACGATTCTACTTCTAGTATGTAGAATATGTTCCGGAATTTCCGGCATAAATATCGGAAACCAGAGAGATACTTTGACTGAGTACAACAACAACTGACTCCGAAGTTGTATCTGCAATCTTCAATATCAAATGATGTGAATGTGATAACTGCAAGAAGGGCGCTAGAAACTAGAAAGAGGGGTACCCGAAGTATTCCATCCGCTCCTTGCGAACAAACCAATGCTGTGTAGAAGTATGACCAAAAACCTTGGCGGAAAAAAGAGCAAGCTTACACCGTGCGGATCTGCGATGAGCAATAGAGAGTCAAGAAGAAACAAGCAGCACGAATGTGCACAACGAGGAAAATGTCGATGTTGAGACCAAGCACATCCTTTAGAAAAGTTTGGGCGGGAAAAGAAATGGAGCGGGAATTCTCCATTTCAAATTCATTGGAATCTTTGGCGCGTATGAACATTGAATGCTGACATTCCCTGCCAGCGTTTGGCCTGCCGATTTCTATGTGTCTTTTTGACAGATTCTTTATCGAAAGATGCGGATGTAATAAAGCAGACCGAAAAGGTCTCCTCCGGATATAGTTAAATTCGACAACGGTATTATTTTCAACTTTTCGTCACGGGAATTATGCTTGTGATTGACTTCTGCATGGGATTCCATATATTATCTTCATTATTAAAAGCCTTATTTTCACAAATTTGTTGTCCTTCTTGGCGTCCATTCGTTAGAGTCTAGGGCGGAGGGCTTCAACTTAGGTTTAAAGGGTCAGAATAGGGTTTAGGATGAAAACAGACATTACTATTTTGAAGATATGGTATGAGTCAATTTTTGAATTTTAGAGATTAGAGTCGTGACTTTAATATTTAGGGATTCTGATTGAACATATACATATATTATATTATATAACTCGAATATATATATTACAGTGATACATTATCTTGGTACAGTAAATAGGTAATTTAGTGATAGATACACTAATTTAGATAAACATGTTGTAAGTTTTTACTGTTGATTAATTTTTTAACCCTTTATATTGGTGAAGATGACGATTTCAAATGCACAACTTTATATTTCAAATGAAGTTTGGTTCAATCAACAAAATGTAGTGCACAACTCTACAGTCGGTACATTGAAACTTTTAAATGTAATTTTAGACAATCTCTTAAAGAGTTTATTAGATTTAACGTTTGAATATTTGTATAAATTCTAATTTTCACTTTTAGTATGATTGGTATTTAGTATGATTTAAATTTTTACTATGATTGGTTACATTTGTTTTGTCCACCCTAAACCTGAAGAAGGCAAATTAAATATTCGAAGGTTGATTAGTAGTTTCTCGAAAATAATATCAAATTCACTTAACTCTAAGACTATGTTAAATACTTTATCTTGGAACAATCTCCCGAGTTTAGCTGAAGTCTCAGTTATGATTGAGAGAATATAAAGTGATTTGAAAAATATATTTGATTTAATATTTAAAAATAATATCACTTACACTTACTTTAAACAAAAGAATTCCTGGCAATCTATTAGATTCTAATAGCGACAGAAATTGAGCGTTATGAGGTTTTTAGGTTTTGACCGAACGATAGGAACTTTGTGTGAGACGAATAACCTTCTAAACAAACGGATTTTTCAAGGGCTTCATGACGTAGAGAGAATATAGTCATTTTCATTACGAACGGAACCCTTAGATCATGTCGGCTTTTCCACAAGACCCAAGTTTATATGTCACAAGACCCGAGTGTATAATATACACTGTAGCATATTAATAATCATGATTATAAGTTCTAAGATATAATAATTATGAGATTTTACTAATTGTAAAAGACAATGTTACTGCATGTCAACATCACCAAATTGATTACATCACAACTATTAACTAGTTCACGTACAAGGTGTTCATTGTCTCTTCATGTCAACATGAGGATTGTTTCTAGTTTTCATAGTCTATCTATTCAGTTTGTTTCAAAGTTTTTAAGAAAACTAGGTGCCTCTGCTCTCATCTTTTGTCTATATATGCTTCTCATTAGTATGAACGTGAATGTGCATATCACGCAAGATTGAAGAACCCTGCAATATAGAGTGATCTGACGGGATAAAGACTGCTGCAGATTGTCATTGCACGTATACCGTTTTTATTTTTTGGACCTTAGTCTGTCAAATGTCAGATGCAGAGGTGATGACTTCGGAATCGCATTCTAATAGTAGACAGCGAAAGGAGTTGTAATCAAAATATTCTTCATGCTTCTTTACGTCGCTCGGCTTCTGCATATCTTCATAACCATAATGAGCGTACTTGCAGCCCACCGAGAAGGATTTCATAAAGGTCATTGTTAAGTAATGATAAGAGGCAATGTTGTAATTTTGCCCTAACTTGTCATAAATATTAATTGTATAACATATAGTTGTATATTGAAAACGAAAACTTTAAATGAGACGAAGATAACGTAAAGGATATTGTATTGAACTATCAGTTTAATATTATTCATAATTTGAGGTTTATAAAACTATATTTAATTGATATAAACTATATTTAATAATTATTAACTATAGAATATTATATATTTTACCAACTTATAATTAAAACAATAACATTTCAGTTCATTAGTAAATCACTAATAACATTAACGGCATTAATAATTGTAGTCACTACAGTTCATTTGAATGTTATTTACACGCAGTAATTACAGTTCATTTGAATGTTATTTACACGTCAAGAATACTAAATCAAATCAACATCAATTTATAAGAGCACAAGTCACATGATTTGCCTGAGAAAATCTTGATCATGAGCTCTTTCAGAAGTTTTATGTTTTTCTTATATACAGTTGAGTTTACTAAATATGACTGCTTAATGCGTTACAATTTAGGAGAGAAGTAACGAATTCAGCAGTCATATCAAATATTGTCAATGATACATAAACTACTTGTAGAAGTTTGCAATTATCTCTGGGTCTTGCTATTTTGAGACCTTCAATATCAAGTTGTATGACTTGAGATCTCGGGGAGGTCACTCCATTGTCAAGTTGAAAACCACGTGCGAACAAAATAAATCTAAGTTTTCTAAGTTGCATCACCAAAATGGGTCAAAATTTTATCAATTTTTTTTCATGAGTAGATATACTCAGTATCTATTACATAGTAAAAAAAAGATAACCAAATTTGATGATCTTTCTTTTTTTATAAAACATACCGTTTCTAACTAGAATGACGTAGAAATGAACTAAAACAATTACTAAAAAAAATGAAGATGACTAAAAATTTCAAAAAAATATACAAAAGATGTTATCAATGGTTACGTATATGTAGAAAAAATATCATAATTTTTAAAATTATTTATGGCATATTATATAGGGGTAGCAAACTTTGTTCGCACGTGGTGTTCAACTTGACAATGGAGTGACCTCCCCGGGCTTGAGATCCACTACTAGGCATGCGACATTAATTGGCACTGGATATGTGCAGTGAAATTTCTTCACAACGAACGCTTTTAATAGAGTCTTTGTGTGCTTTGCTTGCATGACTACAAAAGATAATTCATTCGTTGTCTTCGTTTTGATTTGCAACCTATTGATTAACGATTGTAACGTTTAGAAAGGTAAAACAAAAATATTGTCATAACGTCGTCAACCCTTATTGTTTAATTTCAAATGCATTCTCTCACTGTATAATTAGAAATTATTTTGATTTTTTAAATAATACATAATTATGAGAATATTAGTTCGTTTTAGTTTATATAATGCTAAGATTAACATTGTTAATGTTAACTATTAAATTAAAGTGGCGCTTGTAATAATTGCATTTGTTTTAATTTATAGAGAATTACTTAGAACTCTTATAAACATCAACCTCGTCTCTTTTAATGTCTTCACGTTCATTTTTGCAGTGGGTTGAACATATAAACCATTCATATTATTGTTGTAGACATTATTTATCATTAATTAAAATCTTTGCTTGACATTAATGTTCTCAAACATTTCTCTTATTTAAACTATTTACATCAAGTAAGAAGTGAAATGCATGTTTAGGATATTAAAGTCACGCAAAAATTATTATGAAAGTCACTAGTTGGTAGAAAAAACTAATTATTAGTAGCAAAAAGAGTGACAAGCCGGTTTGTAAATACAATGTAGAGCCAAAATCAACATTCAAATCATGGAGGCGAAGGAGCCTAAAGTAGCAGAGACTACTCAAGAGTATAAGTTTTCCATCCCTCTATATTCGTACCGCTTACGTTCATACATTTAATTTGAATAATTTGAATTGGAATCCTTAATTAAGAAGTTCTTCAAAGTGGAGCTTTTGACATTTGACATGTCAGTGAGTTGATCGAGCTTTTGTTTCAAGATGCATTTGTTCAGAAATTAGTGCCGTGTCATACTAGAGTATGTTGATTGCAAATCGTGAATTATATTCATCCAAAGATGGGAGTGACGAATTAGATGTAGCAGTTTAAGCATTCATAGATGTAGCAGTTTTAAACAGTAAAATTAGTATTCGATCTCAGCAATTACCTTTTATTTCCTAAACATTCAAGTTCGTTGTATACATAAAATGTCTTCATAAAGCATAAAAACCCCAAATTTTATAATTCTCATAAATGTTAAATATTTAAATTATATAGGTTTTGTAATAATTCTAATCATAGTTGTCTTCATATAATTTTTAGTTCTTGCTATTGCGTTTGTAATTACTCGAATATTTAAAATTTTAGGAAGAATTATACAGTATATATTGTGAACATGAAGATTTATACATACTATTGCAAAAATTTGATACTCCCATGAGTGACTTTCTGAAATTATTTACAACGTATACGATTTGAGTTTTTTAACTTTTACATCCTAAAGCACTTAATCCTATATTGCATTAGAAATTTATCAAAATTATTCACATGACAGAAATTATTTAGAACTTTTATCTTCTATGAATTTGCACGAATGCATATGGGCCATCATATGGAATAGTGAAGGGGATGATCGTGTATCACCGTGACTATTATGAATTTTAGACAATACGGCATTGGAAATAATAATAAATAGTATCAATGAAGAATGAAATTCTAGTGTAGGGTTTAGGGTATTGAGTAGGTAGTGGCGTGAACCCTCAATCTAAGGAAAAAAATTAATGCCGAAAAAAAAATGATTTCTATGTTTGTTTTAAAGGGAAAAACCCTAAACCCCCAGAAACGAAGAAAAAACAATTTTAAAAAAGCAAAAAAAAGAAACAACGAAGACAAGATAATACAGAAATATTTCTTTTTTATTGTTTTCTTTTTTGTAAAATGAAAAAAGAAAGAAGAAACTACGAATAAAAAAGAAGAATTAAAAAAAGAAATAACAAACAACCAAAACAAATGAATGAAGAAAGACTTATCTATTTTTTATATTTTGATTTTCAAATGAAATATAAAAAAATGAAGAAAGTAACCACGAGAAAATAAGAAGAATTAAAAAAACAAGACACATCAAACAACCAATACAACAAAAGAATGAAGAAAGATTTCATTTTTTTCTTTTGTAAATTTTTTCTTTGTACACTAAAAAAGGAAAATCAAAGAATAAACGACGGGTAAAAAATAAGAATTAGAAAATGCAGAAAGAACAAAGATCCAAAACATAAGAATGAAGAAAGATTTTTATTTGTTTCCGTTTCTTTTTTGTAAAATAAAAAACAAAAAAGAAGAAACCACGAGTACATTAGGTAATTTACAAAAAGTAAAAAAAAAGATAACAAACAACCAATTGAAAGAGAAGAATGAAGAAAGATTTATGTTTATTTTTAATTTTTGTTGTAAAATGAAATAGAGAGAAAGAAGAAATCACAAAAAAAGCTTCAATCTATATTTAAACCTATGTTGTTTCAAATTCGTCTACACATATTATACTAGTAAGAGATATAATACAATTTTGATAATGAGAAAATTAAAAAAAAAGGTTTTCAATTTCAACTTCAATTTCCAAATTTAATACTAAAATTGGTAAAATATTACTGAATCAAAGAAGACGGTTGAAACTACAATTCAATATCTACCGCTTTAATTGGTATATCAAGTTCAAAATATTCTACGAAAATTATTTTATGATGATTTTCTTAGAATCGTTAATTTTCGTAACAGTCACCCGAGAACGTTTAGGAAAATACTTGATATACATATTTCTTGTGTATTGTTAACCCCTGAACATGCCAGCATTCAGCAATTCATTTGGATCATGAACGGATATTAAGCCATATAACTTTTGGTACAATCTACAATGACTTTCATCTAAGACACCTTTGCAAGCCTATTAAATTCTCTACTTACTACAGAGATCTTTTGTCATGAGGAAATGGTAATAATATTGGAGAAGCTTTCAATTGCAAGTGAGCCTATTTTGTTGGGTAGATTTCATTCCTTTTGTACAGCAGAGTCATGCGAATATCTATTATAATTTACTATCTATTTTAATATCTAATTTAATTTACTATCTATTTTAATATCTATTTTAATTTAGTATCTATTTTAATATATATTTTAATATATATAAATTTAGTATCTATTTTAATTTAGTATCTAATTTAATATCTATTTTAATATATATAAAAATTTAGTATCTATTTTAATACATATTTAAATTTCGTATCTACTTTAATCCCTAACCGCCCAACCATGCATATTCATATGAGTTTATGTTCTTGGGCTCGATTATCAAGCAGAAAATGCTAGCGGGGACCCTTAACCCCTAATTGCCCAAGCAGGCGTTTTTGGCCTGATGTACAGATTTCATCCGTATTTTCTCATCCGTCATGCACTTTTTGTCGTGTGATTTTTTTACTGAATTTTTTATGGGAAGTTAGCTTCATGTATGTGTGATTTGATCGAAAAGGAAATAATTTTTGAAAAAATTATGCCTCATTTTGTGTTGTAGTGTTTCACCGAAAATCTTGAAGATTTTGGTCTAAAAGTGTTCTTGAAAAAAGAAACTATTAAAATCAAGCATCCAAAAAATCTCCAAAAATCACTACACCTAAAGTACTACATTATAACCCATCACAACACATTTCATCCACATATTGTCAATATCTTATTCGTAATTGAATTACAAAATTATTTTTTATTTTTTGTTTCAAAATTTATAAAAAAAGATTCGTAATAGTAGTCATAGATCTAACCGTATAGATAGAATCTAAAATTCAAAATGTATAACTTTTATTCATACATCAAGTTCTAAATATTCATATTAATTGCATTTTATAATGCATCTTTGCAAAACTGCCTAAACTGGACATAGGTGAGGACGTTTAGGGGTTAAACCGGGCATACTCATTTGAGATTTTAGATATTTGAAGCAGCGATTTCGTATATCAATTCCTAAATATTCTCCAAAAATTACTTTATGTGGAGTTTTTACAATTGTTAATTTTCGTAACACCCGAGAACTTTTATAAGAGAACTTGACATGAATCAATTTTGTATTTTGTTAACCTCTAAACGTCTGAGTGTGCAAAACTAGATCATGAACGGATTTCAAACTATATAATTCTCTCGTACAATCTAGGATGACTTTCATCGAAGTCACCTTTGCAAAACTATTAAATTTTCTACTAATCGCAGAAACTCTTTTTTTCCTGAATTACTGTTGATAATATTAGAGAGGCCTTCCAATGCAAGTGAGCCACAATTGTTTAAGTAGATTTCGTCCCTACAATGGTCCTCTCACGTTATCACGTACACCTCATGTACAGCTGAGTCATGCTAATATCTATTTTTGAGGCTAGCATCTACTTCTGTTCTAAAGATAAATACGATTAGGGGGAAAAGAATATGTTTAGACTCGGCCCACCCAAGCCTGGGATCCGAACTTCGGAGGTGTGCATCGGAGCCGAGCCTAGGAGCCGAGCCAATTTCCGGACCGGAGCCTGCAGGTTCGACACAAGGTTGGGAGGCCGTCTCCCTCGCCATTCCCCGCATTTCCAGGGTTTTGGCTCATTTGTGTTTCTGAGTTTGTTGCAGTTGCTTGCCCCTGTGTTTGTTGATGCGCGTGATTGTTGCTGCTGCCCGCGGATAGTTCTCGTTCTAGCTTGCGTGCCCTTGCTTGCTCCTCCTACATAATTTACATGCTTGTTCGTCGCTCACTCACTCCTCCTGTTCAATTTACGCACATGTTTTCTTGGCGCTAGTATGTTTCCTCTTGCTGCAGTAGTTTAGGCGCACTAGGGTTCTTTGTATATAAGGGCGAGCTTTTTGATACGGTGTAGAGCGCCCATTGTGGAGCGCCTCCGGTCAAGCAAATCAAGCTGGAGTGGCTGTCTTTCAAGCCAAGTTATTCTAACCCTTCCATTTCTGCTTGTTGGCATTCCTTATTTTGTATTTGTTATGATTGTTTTGTCTGGATTTTGTCTAGTCTAAACAATTTTCTGTTTTCATACAAAACTTTAGGCTGGTTTTAGGGTTTAGTCTACAAAATACTAGGAGTGCAACCTTAAAACCCTTGTTATTGGATTCTTCATATTTTACATTGCTTGGCTAGGGTTTTGCAGCGTGCTTCATAGGTTTAGGGTCTTGTTTTCTAATTATGGATGTGCTTGTTTGCTAGGGTTCTGTTTGGTTGCAAGGCAGTGGAACAAATATGAGATCTAAGTCTGTATGTGAACGCTGTTGTACTTGTTTTGTCTCAATCAAGCATAATTTATCTTGGTTAAGGTTTTGTTTGTTTGCTAGGGTTCTAATTTACATTCGTTTGTGTTAGTCCTACAATTGCCCTATTTCTAGGGTTTTGCTTGTTATGGGTTGTGAGTCAAAGATTTGATCTTTGAGTCACAACGAGTTCTTTTTTGGAGATGGTACACATGCACATTCGTTTTGCAATAAATTTGAGGCTTTTGTAATGACAACTCTATGATACAATTTCTCCTAGCCTTCCAAGCAATGGATACCTTTAGTTTTTTTTTATTATTCTATTTTTTTCCACATAATGCAAAAGTATACTTCCTAATGTTTCCAAAAAGTCAAAATACGTTGAAATTGGATTTATTATGCAAAAGTTATGGATAAACGAAGTTTTGGATGTTTTTTAAGTCCAAATCAGCATTCTTAAATTCATCCCTGGATTCTAATATGAATTTTTTTCTATATAAATTAATCTAGAAAACAAACTTCACCACGCTCTTCTACTTTTCATGCGAATTCAAAAAATATAAAATTTACTTAATTTGGATGTACGGTTGAAAAGTTAAGGGTGGATGAACTTACCATGGCGGCGGATGAAACTGTTGCGGATGAAACTGCGGCGGATGAACCTACGATGGATGAAACTGCGAGCATTTTTTGGGGTTTCTTAAGTTTATTTTCACACTAATTTGTCTAACTAAGCCTTTTAATCAATTAACATAACAAATTTGAAAGAGGGAACATCTATAAACTAGAAAAATACTAAATTGATTATACTAATTAAGGAATCAAGAGGGAAAAATAAACACAAAGTTTTATTCACATAGGATGTAGAAACATTAAAACAAGACTTCAACTAAAATTTAAAAGAGACAAACGAGTGAATTCAAAATAAAAGTGTGTTGTATAAATCTAAATGTGTACATCATTGAGAGCTTGTATCATTGCAAGTATTATCGTGATCTAAATGTCGTGGTTTCTAGGGAAAATGAAGCTCTATATATACTAACTCCAAGTTTTTTACGCTACCTACTAATTGTAAAAAACTAATTTATCTAATTTACCTAATCTACCTAATTTATTTCTACCCTTTAAAAAATCAATGAATCAAAAATCTAAACCTTCTAATTTTGAATCATGCAATTTTGTCATTTTGCAAAGTAATTGCAAAAGATCTATTTTACCTTTCTTTTTTACCCTAATTTGATAATATCCATTTTGTCTTTAATAAAAAGATCCAATGGATTTTAAACTAGATTTGATGCATTCTCGTCATTTTGCAAGATTGATGCAAAAAATATCTAGTTTACTTTTTACTTTTACCTCTAAAAATTACTTTTACCCTAATTTGAATAATATCCATTTTGTCTTTAATCAAAAAGATCTAATGGATCTAACTAAATTTGATGTGTTCTCGTCATTTTGCAAAGTTCAATGAAAAAAAATCTAGATACTAATTTTTGTCAATTTGAAAGTCAACGGTAATTGACTTTTTCCTCTACTTTTCGAAAGATCCCTTCTTATCTTTCTTTTTTCTTACATTTGCTAAGATCTAATCTATTTACTTTGGAAAAATCCTATTTGATTTCTTTTTTCCCTTTTTTCCTTTAATTTTTAATGGAAATGATGAAATCCAAAAAATAACTCGAATTTACTGCTGGACCTCATAGTAACTTTCTTAATATAGCTCGGATCGGCAAACGGATTTCGCCAATGGCTTCAGAAGGCCAAAATTAGTCTAGGAGAACCCTATCCTTGCTAAAAATAGCATATCTTGTCAAATTCCCTCTGTTTTGGCCTTTCGCTGCTAGCAGAATTTACCAACCAATGGTAAATGTAAATTTGTTGACTTTTGGTTGCACCATTGGCCCTCAATGGTCTCCGTATGTAGGAAACGAATGTTGTAAACCTCTGATTGCCTTCTGGATTGTCTTGTAACTCCTCGCCTATTTATTTTTATTCGTCATTTTTACTTTTTTTCCATTATTTAGGCTAAAAAGTTGTACTAACCACATTCCGACTATAATTAAGCTATCAAGACATCTATTTGCCTAATTAGGTAAAATTCTGTTATTGGTTTTACCAATTTTATTTCTAAATAAGTCACTAATCTAGAATAAACAGGGAAAAAGTCTTTAAAAACTAGTAAATAGTAAAAAAAATTATGTTCAAAATACTAATTGCTGATTTGGGCTCTCACATGGGTCTTGTTTTCAAGCTTGAGGCATGGATTTGTTGAATTACTCATGAATTGTAACGGACATGCATGTAAATTTGGTCCCATGTTGTCCTTGGTAAGCACTGACCGTGCATTCTACTCATGGCAGGTGTGTATTGGACTTAATTCCTATATATCTATCATCCTGAAGCGCAACGACACCAAGCCCAACTTCTAATACAAAGTAACAATTTCAATTTCTATGGTTCAAGAATTAGGGTTTAAAAATTCAGGTTTAAAAATTAGGGCATATGTATATTCCAAGTCCATGTATCGTCGACTCAACGATACAGCAGTACATATCTAGATTGAAGTAGATATCCAGATTAAACTCCCAATCGCCCTGCTTAATAAAAAGCACTCTAAATAGCACGTAACGTGCACCTTATCGTCGGGTCCACGATACCCTAACTATATTCTACCATATCATCGACCTGACGATACCCAAAAAAACCTAACAATTTCACATAACACATATAAAAGAAACATCTCTTGTACAATCATACGTCCTAAAGATAAAAAAACATGTAAAATGCCCCTTATCGTCGGGTCGACGATACCCCATGTACTGTGCCTTATCGACGTCCCAACTATACACCATAAACGACCGAATACTTTAATACAAAATTCAATAAATGCAAAGTAAAAATACATATTATCGAGATGATTATGTGCAAACGAGTCCCATAGCATACACATGCAAGGATTACTGAATCGTCGGGTCGACGATACCATGTCCTTAATCAAGGAATGCCATGTCTGTGTCCATCTAAGAATGGACCTTATCGTCGGGTCGACGATTCATGGTACATAATTGTATGTAGAAAACAACATACAGACGCTCAACATTGTCCACTAATGAACAGACCATTGGCAAGGAAAGAAAAAGAAAAGAAAATTAGGTGCCTATAATCGTCGGATCGACGATAACTTCTGCTTAATAATACATGAACATTACACGGCCACTGATATCGTCGAGTCGACGATAAACAAACATATTTGTAACACAACAGATAAAATCAACAGCAATCAACAAAGGGTAATAGTAGAGTTAAGTATATGAGGTTTCTGACATATGAGTTTAGCGGCTTAAATAATTCTTGGTGGGTAGTATCATCGAAACAACGATAAGTATGTGATAACATATGTATCCACAAAATTTCGTGCAACATCTAGTGCTATTGTCGAGTCGACGATAACTAAGAAAATAAATCAGTTGACACAAAAGAACATTACTAATATACTTCAATGCGCTAACACTTCATCTTGTCACGTGCCATAGATTGTATAGAATGGCAGAGGAAGACACTTATGATTACTCCGCCACCGCACCTCACCTTCAACCGTTCGTGTCTCCCGTGACGGATGAGCCCTTCATCCCCGAAATGCAAGAAAACTACGGGAAACTCTGGGAGTTTAAAGAACACATCCACACCTGGAGTTTTGGTGTGAACCAATTCAAGAATTACGTGTTCCTCCGCTACAGAGCTGAAGGAAAGACGCACTACCTCCAGTGGAATTCTCAAGAGAAAGTCTCCATCATTGAGAGTCAGCGGGATGACTACGTCGTCATCGTGCTGCGCGCTGTCGATGACGACGAGACGGTCTGGGACCACTGTCACTAAATCGTGATCGATGTAAACAAGAGCCACGCAAAGTTCGATCTCGACAACCTCATGGCATTCCTTGAGGGATCTGATATAGATAGTCTGAACGAAGACTTTGCTAAACTTGGCTACGTTCCATGGATGAATGGAACGGCGAAGTCTAACGCTGATCGACTCATGCGAATCTATCAGACACTCGATCACTACGCGATGGAGCACGTAGAGCCGAGACCCACGTACTCTCGGGAGAGGCGCAAATCGATCCCAGAGAAATACCTCAACTCCGCGAGCTGAGAGAAAAAATACCGTAGGAGGACCGGGAGGCAGAAAGGCCAAGCCAAGTCAGCCAAGAACGTCGACCAAGAAAAGAAATGCCACCGATACAGAGGCTGAAGGGTCCACCCGAAAGCGAAAGCGAAGCCTGACAAGTGCGTCTGGAGCTGCAGCGGCTGGTGGAAGTTCTGGTTCGGCACTGACTACAGTCTCAACCGATTCAGACACACTAGAGAAGATTCCAGAATTTGAGAAGATTGCACAGATACAAAAGGCGTTCTGGACAGAGCATGAAGAGCTATTTCTGCATGACATGGCAGTGAAAACGGTCCACATCGATCAGTGCATTCTGGAGAAGGACGAGTACGTCATTCGAACTGTGCAGAGGGACATTCTCGATGACATGAAGAAGGAGCTCGTTCTGATGATCGACGTGAAGCAGAGACAAATCGTCTGCTCGAAGCCCGTTGACGGCAATAATAAACTGCTCAAAAAGCGGCCTGAGACCTGGGAAGAGATCATGGACGGAAAGTTCATGATCATCAACGGGCAGCATAGCATTTACGCATCGAGAGAGCTACAAAATGGAGGATGCCGTGAGAAACGTCGAGATGAACTTCGCACGTGGGACGCGTACATTGTGTACTCCCGGGATGCAAATCAACTAAGGAATATCTCGAAGTACTACAACTACACCAACCATCTGGACCATGCCCAGCCCACATGGGGTAACCAGATGATAAGCTGCAGAAACATCTGGACCACATACAAGCGTCCAACAAGCGATAAGGAGGAAGCGACGACGAGAAAGAATAACGCCGTCTACAGCTTGATCCGCTACAAGGTATCCTCTTGTTCCTTCTCATCGTCGGGTCGACGATACTTCGCGACAGCTCCTGATATAACCGTTGAATTCTAATATTCAATGTGTCTGTTGTGCAGGCCTTTACAGATGCTGTGGTATAGAGATTTCAGCGTATAAATCCGGATAAGGACGGAGCAACCGTGAAAGGCGTGTCGGACCTGAAAAATGAAATCCAAATAATCACCCTTCCGGACCATCTTTGGGCGCATTGGCATAAATTCCTTATTATGCATGCCAACGGGGACTTGATAGATCCGGTAACCTTAGAGCCCTACATGGATGGAAAGGATGGAAAGAAATGGAAGCCGAAATCTTGCTCTCTGAAGAAGCAATTCTTCAAATCATTCGGGTGGTTCTCTGATAAGGATTTCGGAGTGGTGGCCCAGCATCTCCTAGGAGATACTCCAGGACGGCGTGCGCCATATCCGAAAGTCTCAGTCCCAAAGACAAAGATTCTCGTGGCCGACAACATATCAGCCGCGGATTGGGCTGAGTGCCGAAAGCGCAAGAAAATTGTGCTGCAGGATATTATGTCCATAAAGCCAACCCTGAAATTCCTCGACAATGGCGGCGACGTCAATCCAGAGAAGTGGAGGCCGTGGAAGAAGAGGCACCTGTGGACGTCTGCAACGTGGGATTTCCTGCTCTCGCATCCAAATAAGGATTACTTCGTGAGGCGGGTCCGCAACGAAGGATGACATAAGTGTCCGCACGACTATACGGTGGCATTCCTGGAGGTGCTCCACATGTACACGAGGTTCATGACATTGAAGTACCGTCTTCCGGATCCAGCTGGAGGAGTCCAAATCAGAGGAGTTGACATGAGTGTCAAAGCTCTGGTCACCAGCTCCAGTTACTCCTACACTTCCCGTCCAGTGAATCTGGCGGTGCTCCATGCCCACACGATTCCCAGGTCTAAGCCGACCGGAAAAACAAGCGCAATCGATCCCTTCCTGGAATTCCTCGTCGATCACCTTGAGCCCGACGTAACTGAGCCAAACATTTGGCTGATTATCATGTCCGGGAAAGAAGACTTCAAAGCTGCATCGACCTTTGCAGCAGACGAGCTCGATGAATATGAGGCACAGGTTTCCACGCACGTTCCGAGCAAAGGAGAGATGCTCAACAACGTGACCAGCAGAAATATTGCCTCAGACGTCATACTTATCTTTCTTTTCAAGAAAGACAACGAATTCGCCCGGAAATTAGTGACGAAGAAATACACTACTCCAATTCTCTGTGAATATTACAAGAATACCTCGAAGAACATGGAGGCAAAATGGAGAGTTGGCACTACTGAACTCCGCATGGAGTTCTACTTCCAGCTCTTGCACGCGTGCGCAGTTCCTAAGGAGAACGTTCTGGGGATTTATGCGGGAGCGAAGTTCATGTTGGCATCGAAGGTATACCCCATTTCTTATCGTCGGGTTGATGATTATGGTTTCCAGCTGTAGTAGAAAAGTTCATCACGCATTACAATAATTCAGTTTAGACGAATGTTGTAGTTTTCAATGTAGACCTAATACTCACCCTTATCCTCGGGTCAACGATAATAGTCGATCGGTTGTTGTAGAATGACTGATTTTGCTGAAAACTAAGTCATAATGTTTTATGTGTAGATGTTTGGAGCATGTAACTACGGCTTTGTGGATTGGGCACACGTGAAGGCAGACACGAAAATCGCCAGACTTGCAAGCAGGTTGGATCGGATTGATTTCATGTTCTCGAATTCTCCGTATGCCCTCGGGTACGAGATTCCAGCCTCTCGCAGCCCCGTGATCGTTCACTCCGACTCTCCTCCGTCCCCACCGATGACATTAGTGCCTCCAGCAGACCCTGCTCCCGCTGGTGTCCGGCAGACAAAATCCGTTGGTGCGCATGTGTCCACTGATCCAAGCGTTGAGGGGATCGACCAATTCGGGACGAACACATTCCAGATCCGTTTGTGGCTCAACCGAGATCGTGTCGATGGCAACCCTGAGCAGGCAATGGAGGAGGAGGGCGACGAAACCGGGTTGGAGGATCGTGAAGATGAGCTGAATCAGGAGAATCCTGTCGAGGCTTGACGTGAGGAGCCATCTCAACAGCCTGAGGACAACGATGAGACGGACTCAGAGTGGGATAATCGAGTTGTCGAGCAATCACAACCTTCAGACGATCATGACACGAAGAATCCGCAGCTGGAGCCGTTCCATGATTCTCCAGAGGATCCTGAGCTCGATCAGGACATCCAACAGTTTGTGGAGAACGTCGTGGAGCAGGCTGTCGAGGAGGCCCTACTCCAACCTGTAGAACAGCAAGCGGAGGAGACAACGAATCCAGCGGGAGGCGACCTGCAGGCCAGGGACGAGGGCGTGGAGTAGGCTGTGGAGAAGGCGGTGCAAGAGAAACCGCCGGCTGACGACGACGACGATGTGGAAATAACGAAGACGGTTAATGATCGTCCTCCCAATCCGTAGGACGTCATCATCTTGGAAAGTGATGACAAAAACGATCATCGCCGCGAGAGCGATGACGACGACAAGGAGCCTGACCAGGACAAGAAAGTTGTCATTGACAAGAACACTGGGGGGAGGGTCAAGCTCGACAAAGACTGGTTCACTATCCACATGGAATTGTTGGCAAGAAGGGAGGCGAGGCAAAAGCAGAAGGAGGAAATGGAGAGGCAACTAAGGGAGTCAAAGGAAGCCATTGATACTGCTAATGTGGCTGCTGCTGATGAGCGAGCAGTCGTGTCAACACAGCAGATGAGCAAGCTAGAGAGGCAGCTGCAATTCCTAGTCAAACATTTGAATGTCCCGCTGGAATGGATTCCGGTAGCTGTTGAGTCGCCCCCAATTGCCACACCCCAACCTCTTCTGTCCTCTACTAGCGCTCCCGTTCCTCCAGTCGGGGAACATCAGTCGGAGGAGACCCCTGATCGTCGACCCAACGATACGGTTCATGCAATGCCCAGTGTCGCCGACCTTTTGCCTCCTCTGCCGTCCGCTAGCGCTCCCGTTGCTCCGGTTGTTGAGCATGAGCCGGTGGAGACTCTTGATTGTCGACTCGACGATACGGACGTTTCCGTCTCCTTGGCCCCTCTGGATCGGGTTCCGTCCACTCCTCCGTCTCAGGTCGTTAGGATTCCTTCCCCCGAGGGGTCGGCCTTCGAAGTCCGGGTTCCCCAATCAACAGGGGAGGGATCACCCCCAGAGCAATATCGTCGAGTCGACGATACTGCCATGGAGGTCGAACAGCCGGCGACTGAGGTCGAGGCTCCTGAGGCGTTGGTGTGCTCAACCTCCCATGAGGACCCGTCGGAGTTGTAGTCGCTGTCCCGCATGGACTTGGATTTGGTAGATTACGAGGTGGGAGACGATGACCGCGCTGACGACAACGACACTGAACCTCCGCTCGCTTCAGACCTGCCATCGCAGGATCCATCCGGACCAGATCAGGTACAGCCCTCTGACCCTTATGATTTTGATTGATTCCAAGTTGCTTGGAGTCATTCATGATTGTGTCGTGGTGGGAACGGCTAGAATAAATCTTCTAGTAATCGTTTCTCATCTGTATTCATCGTTCTTGACAGGATGTCATCACCGGTCCTTGAATACCTGGCGTTGACGGCGATCCCGTCTGCAGCTGCCATCGTTGTACTCTAGTGTAACATAGTGTTCGGAGTAGTTTTGAGTCCACTACAGACTTATGTTAATTATACGGATGTAATATTTTGACTTTGTAAATAAAGAGTGCGGAAGTTATAAATATTTGAGCACCTGTCTAATTGTCTTTGCCTCTCAATGTGCCTGTTGCTCAGCTCCCAATCAATATTTGCGTGCACCGTCCGCTACCAATGGAAGAAGTCTCCAATGGGAGACCGCAGTCGCTTACGACATCAGATTGCTCCTACTCAGTCTCTGGCTCTCCCATTTCTACGCTTAAACAGGTAACTCCATCTCTTTGTTGTGATGTTTTGATCAGGTAGAATGCGAGGGTGGCAGAGAGATCGTGCCGAGGACCGTGCCTCCCGTTCTACCCCCGCCGCGTAGGAAGTGGCTGAACATTGTCTTCGACTTGAATGGCATTCTCTGTCATACAGCACAGAAGTCGTACGGAGAAAATTTTAGACTTTACGGACTGCAGGACAATGTTCTCAGCCACACAAATCCAACCATCATCGGTCCCAAGGCGGTCTTCGCTAGGCAGAACTTAGGTGAATTCCTCCGCCAAGTTTCCTCCCTCGCGGACAGGGTGTTAGTTTGGACCTCGATGTTCTAGCGAAACGCGGAACCCATCGCGGGGCACCTCTTCAGGGGTTGTAGGGACCCGTACGATATATTGAGTCAGGATCAGTGTTCCAAGATAGAGCTCTCGCCGGGGAAGTTCTTTACAATCGGCATGAGAGAGATGTTGTGTATGAAAGTCCTCTCCGAGTACTTGTTTACCAACATTAGCGGCGACACGTCCTTTAACCCGGACAATACTCTTCTCATTTACGACTCTCCGGCCAAGGGCATCTGCAATGAGAATGGGAACGCCATATTCCTCCGCACTTGGAATCACCACAAACGGCAGGACAACGTCCTTATGGGGGAATTGTTGCCGTGGCTGCGCCGACTTGACTCGAACTGCCAGCCGGGTCAAATGCGCAGATACGTGGAAGAGAATAGAATCGGTTTAAGGCCTATGCGCCCCGGTGACTAGGGTGTGAAGGACATCATTGACGGCATGAGAAAGTCCTCCAAGAACATGGGGTCCCGATACAAGCTTCCTGGGATAGGCGTAGTTACAGAGGGAGGACGCATTATAGAGTAGACCCTCCGGACATCGGGTTTTTTTTTACGATAATATCGTTCCATTGACTGTACTAATTCCTATTGATTGCGTATGCTTTGTTCATTTGTAAATATTATTTTACATGTGTCACCGCGTTTTCACTCAATTTTGCGTGACTTTTTGTTATATCGTCGACGATCTATGCGTGTTCCCCCATCTCCATTCTGGGCTGTTTTGCTTTTGTTCTTCGTCCGGTAACGTGGGCTTGAAGTATATCTTTGTATTGCATAAAAGATGCAATCGCGTTGTTGGACCGCGGAATCGGCTTACCAGGAGTTTCCTCTCCGGATCCGAGTCCGAAGGGGGGAGTTGCGACACAACTCCGTATTCAAGACCTTACCTGTTGCGGTCTGCCCAAACCGCTACGTCCGCGGTCATAGACTACTCCAAGGGTGACGTTGAGGCGAGCGTGGTGAACAGCCCCTCGGATCACGGACCCGTCAGGACGCCGGCCAAATCCCCGTCTCCGTTGAAGCGAGCAACGCCGAGTCGAGGGGATTGCTTCTCGCCTGAGCGACGGACGGACTCCCCGACGAATCGCAAACTGATCCTCCCCTTCGACGACGCACCCTCGCCTCGAGGACGCGATTCCGACTCCGTCTGCTGTTCCTGTTGTTGTCACCGATGGATTGAAGGCCACAGTGGCCTCGGAGAATCGAACGAGGACGCTGAGGTCGAAGGCCACTTCTAGCGATACGGTGCTTCTGCTGAGGGATGGGCATCCTCGTCCCGCACAATCTGCGGGAGCCAAACGAGCCCCTTCCGCAGAAGGTCTCGTAAAGCAACGTATCCCCATCGAGCCCTCCCATTCTCTACTGCCCAAATCCACTGCGACCCCACTTCCGCACACAAAGAACCTCGCTGCGACGATGACAAAGCCGCCCCTTCGAGGATCTATATCGCATTCCGCGTCTCAGGCCCTGGAAACCACTCGAAGGTCGAAACGAAAAGCCACCGTAGCTCAGAGCCTAAGCGTATTTGATGCCTCGGCGGCTAGCCCTAAGCCCAACTACAGTAATCGACGGGAGGATATCTTGAGAGGACTGGTCAAGCTCAAAGCGGAAGAAGCGGCGAAAGCCGTTTCCGCGAAATCCGACAAGTAGTGTCGACGCTAGCCTTGCAATCCAAATCATGTTCGTGATGTCTTTAGCATAAAGATGAGTTTATTATAAATAGATATCGTAAATATTCGTACATATATTCCTTCGGATCTCACTGCTTCTTGTGGAAGAGAATGCAGCCTAAATTCCACTATTTGTTTTACTTCCATATTAAATTCACTGCGGAGGAATCTACCACAGTATATAGTATTCAAACACACTGTTAAATAAAAGACTTCCTCTCTTTTGACCAAGTATTCTTGTACTTTTAGTGTTGTTTACGATTCACTTTTTCACATCATGTTATGTATGGATGTTATTGGAGTGCCATGTTTGACGTCCATTGTATCAAATTCTACACAATTTTCGATCGGTGTTCAATGTACGAGCTCAACATATGGTGGGGTTCAACAACTATTTCGTCACTAGAATTTTGTTTCGGTTTTTGAAAGTCTCAAAATGAGCATTTTGTCTCATTTTAACGAATAAGGCCTTGGAAGTCCACTTTGTTGAAAAAAGGGCCAGAAGACGTTGAAGTTAGACTATTTGTCACGCAACTTTGATAGAGGGATGATCTGAAGCCGCACGGCGCATGGAGACAGAGATGATGCTGCAGTTTTGCATGTCACGTCGCTTTTCTTTAATTGGCAAATCGGCGCGTCCTTCAATATCCACTCTTATCCATTGACAAATTTGCCTGAGGGTCACCATGTCGCCAGTGGAAGCCACATATAAATTTGTTGTCAAGTACATTGCCTGCTCAATTAATTCGCTCTTGTACACTCCTTGCATCAGGACAGAGGTCGCGCGGGACAAGTGCGGCGATCTTGGTTCAGAATGGGTTCAATTTTGTCGGTATGTATCTGCACCTCGGATTCTTGTTGTGCTAGCTCTGTTTTTCAGTTGTTTCTTGTTTTTAAGGCATGCTTTGAAAGACGCTCAAGAGAATTAGACGATAGAAGGTAATTGTTAGCGAACTGCGATTCTCTTTGTATTGTGAGATTTAAGTTTATTTAGAGTAAATGCAAACGGTGAAGGATAGAAGTCGATTTTCGTTTATCAAAACAACCTTCTCAAGTGTGGTTCATATGTATTCGTCGGTTCTTGATTGTTAGGACAGTCGATTAAAGCACTTCTGTTTGGCTGTCCTCATTCTTTGTGATTTCTTTGCGATTTGCCAGTACAGGGAAGCTTTCGTTATGGCAGACAAGAACACGCTCCAGAAGTGTGAGTCTCTCTTGGAACAGTTACCTAGGGAGGTTACCAAACCAGTAAGCCGAAAGCCGATGTGGACGTTTCTGAAGGGGATTGAAGGTTTCGACAACACTCGCGCTGCTCAGTGCCTGGGGCCGCTTCTGGATGCGCAGGTTGACACCATTAGTGTTTTGAAGCTGGCCACGACGCAAGACTTGATTGAGGTTGTAGGTCTGACGCCAGAGGACGCTGTCCAAATAGTTAATGCTGCCAAAGATGCGGTCACTTCTATAGATCGGCCTGGTATGTGAACGTCCATTGTATTCCTGCTTTGCAATTCTTGTAAGAAATGTTTTTTCGGATTTTCTTCTAGTCCACGCTCGAGCCGTGTGTGCCTCTAATGTTGTTCTTGATCACTGTTTACTAGATCGGCATTCATTTGAAATGGAGTTTTGGATTTTGTTTCTCTTGAAGGGTAATTATCTAACATCTACCAATTTTCCTGTGTTCGCAGAACCAACGCTAACTAGCCCTGCCCTCCCATGGGCCTGTGACTCGCATCAACCTCAGAGCTTCGTGAAATGTTGATGGATTATTATTGATAGGGATCACTTTGAACTTATTGGTCATCAAGCAATGATATTATCCTTCTTTCCACAGCGATGGAAGGTACAATCACGTGGATCGAAGGTTATGGTGTGAGCCTGGTTTAGATGTAAATAGTTGAAGCTCAATTGGTTAGATATGGCAGAATCTGTAATCCGGACCGCACCAGATAGAGGTTTCATGGGCGTTAGTGTGCACATCATTCTTTTGACTACCTGTGAAGGGACCGTGTTTAATTAGGAATCATTCTTTCCTGTGCCAGATTTGAGGGAAATCCCTCATTAGAATAGCCAGGGTGTACATCTTAAACTTGCAATGAAAATCATTGTAATCATTGAAAAATGTCCAGAGAGGGACCTCCCTGTTTCAATATTAGAGAGCTGTCTACTTCTCACACAGTGTTTGCAAGTCTAAGAGCAATTTCCTGGATTTGAGAAGTTGCCCATGGAAGTAGGGGAAAAGGAGGGGCAAAGAGGTGTTGCAATTTGTCTCGTTCCGAGCCAGGAAGTGCTGCACTTTCATCATGTCAACAATTAATGTTTTGATTGGTTAGCGTGAGACATGAACAAATTTGATAGTTAGAAAGAAGTTGCCATGAAGTTGAGGGTTTGAGAATCCTCTATACTTCATGACAAACTCTCCACCAGTCTTTTGAGAAACTTAATTGAAATGTGGAACTTGGTCCCCAAAGATCCTAAAAATTTGTTAAGTGAGAAACTTCTGTTCGCGATGCTCGCAGCATGCCACGAATGTAATGTGAAATTCAGTCACTCATCTTTTTCTCTTCCATAAACAATCTCAAGCTCAAATTTTTTGAACCAAACACACCTTGTTATTATTGGGATTTGTCCGGTCCTTCTTGTCAACACAGCTCGAGGAACCTTCAATTTCACTACTTTGCTAGAAAATTGAAACATGGAGGTCCCACTCTGGACATCTTTCAATGATAACAATGATTTTCATTGCATGTTGAATATGTACACCCTGACTGTCCTGATAAGGGATTCTCCTCAAATCTGGCACAGGAAAGAATGGTTCCTAATTTACCTCAGCTGCCTTTAGAGGCAGTCAAAATGTTGTGCAAACCAACGCACATACATCTCTACCTGGCCAGTTTCACTGGTTCAAATCATAACCTTAGACCTACCTTCTATTTCTGTGCAAAGGAATGACATCATACCCTGATGACCACGACGTGCAGAGTGACCCTTCAATAATTCATCAACATTTCACATAGAGGATCCACATAAGGTTGATACTATTCATAGGCCCACGGGAGGGCGAAGCCGGTTCGGGCTGATTTTGTTTCTACACAGGCAACAGCATCTTCCGCAGCACAAACTATTTCGAGAGCGTCCTCTGGTGTCAGACCCGCGTCGTCGATCAAATCTTGCGTCGTGGCCAGCTTCAAGGCACTAATGGAGTCATACTGCGCATCCAGAAGCAGCCCCAGGCACTCAGCAGCGCGAGCGTTGTCGAAACTTTCGATCCCCTTCAGAAACGACCACATCGGGTTTCGGCTTACCGGTTTGGTAGCAACCTCCCTTGGTAACCGCTCCAAGAGCGACGCACACCTCCGGAGCGTGTTCTTGTCTGCCATAACGAAAGCTTCCCTGTACTGGAAAATCACAAAGAAATCACAAGGACCTAAGAAACAAAACAATGAAATCTGAACCAAAACATCCTATAATCAACTGTCCTAACAATCAAGGTCCGACTAATATGTACAAGCCACAATCAAGAATGTTGTAATGATTAACGCAAATCAACTTCTATTAAATTAACCAAAATCTCACAATAAAAACACGATCGTAATTCTCTGTCAATTATCTTATGTCCTCTACTTTTTAGAGCAAAGTTTATGTATCTTTCAAAACATGCCTAAAAAACAAGAAACAAATCAAGAAAACAGAACACAAGGCGCAGAAACATACCAACAACATTGTAGCCATTCTGAATCAAGATCGCCTTGGACTTCCACACTTGTTACACAAAAATGTCAACGCAAAAACTCCAGAATCGATTATCGAGAGACTCCTGTTCCTATACACTGTGCCGAAAATAGCGGGAGCCAGAAAGAGCTAATTAAGCAATGGATCGATTATCCGATTGGCCTAATGCGATGAGCCTCCAAGGGCGGAGTTAAGAACAAGATTGAAAGAGCAGGTATTTGAGCATGCAATGAAATTGGAAGCGAACACGAGCTATCTTATATGTTGCTTCCAATGACTTAGGTACGTGTCGGTCACTCCTACTCGTTCTTCTCCTTCATGAAGTTGAACGTCCTGACCTATACCTCGTCCAATTCACTGGGAAGTAAACATTAATGTCAAACTGCTGTTCCCAGCAAGATATGCAAGGAGTTGTTCAAATTAGCAAGCGATTAACAAGAATTTACCTGGTAATATGGTCAGGGCTCATAAAACACATACGCGCCAGGAGAGAATCATCAGGGGAAATGAAGGATGCGGCGTTTTGCCGATTCAAGAAAAAAGCGACTCGTGCAGCACCGTGTATCTTGCAACCGTGACCCGCGAGGCTCATGAAAGCGGACTGACAAATTCGTACTTCAACCTTCAAATTCAACAAAGTGGCGGAGTTTCAACCATGCAAGTCATTCCCTCTCAAATCAAAGGCTTCGCCCTCTTGCTTTCGACGATGTCAACGGCGGGACTACTTTTTCATCCCCGAACGAATGATTTCTGTTGACCTTACTTGGATGTCTGTGCATCCATCCGAATGCACCTCGCTAACTGAATCTGTGTGTAATGTGGCGTTCCAGTAGCCAAGAAACAGGAAAAGACAAGCTTTGTTACTAAAGTCTAATAAGAGCATCTCCTGGGAAACCCCATCCTTCTGGAAGTTTGCATGAAAAATGTCATGACTTAACATTTATAACCCCTAAGTTGACCAAACGACCATTTTATGGTCGTTGCCCTTTTTTTTTTAATGGGTTTCGAGGATGAGAAAATATTTTTATAAAAAATGAAAAATATTTTCAAATAGGAAACCAAGTCTACTTTCCAACCCATTTGGATCATGTCAATCTCAGTGATATCCACCGACAAGAATTTTTCAAAGACAAAAGAGTTATCCTTAAAGTCACCGTGTGTTTGAATAAGATGCCGTGAATTTTGCTATAATGTATTGTTATTTGTGCACCCCAAATAGTTAAAAGGTAGGGAAAAGCTTGGTGGTCTATCATTATTAGGTGTGTAAGAGCTTGGTGGTTTTCAAACTCATGGAAAACTAGTTTAACCGTCAAGAAAGACGGCTAAACTAGTTTCCCTTGAGTTTAGAGACCACCAAGCTCTTACACACCTAACAATGATAGACCACCAAGCTTTTCCCTACCTTTTAACTATTTGGGGTACACAAATAACAATACATTATAGCAAAATTCACGGCATCTTATTCAAACACACGGTGACTTTAAGGATAACTCTAAAGACCTCAATATTGCCCTATTGCTAGAAAACTTATCATTTGGAGCTTCAGTTCGTGTGGTAAAAACTAATGAATTTTTGGAAATCATTTGAGTGCACGGGTCTTAATTTTGGACAGTTTTTGTGCATTTTGATAGTTGCAATTTTGGGGGCTAGTTTCTCCTTCATTCATTGTTTGTTTTCAATATATAAAAAGTATTGGATTAAATTTCCCTTGAAGTTTATTTATTATGGTAAAAGTTCCATGTCGATCTTAGTTGTTCTGAATGTTTGAGAGTCATTATGGTGCACGGGTATATTTGAACACTTTTTGCTTTTTGGGTCGAATGGGTCACTTTTTGGGCTACTTGTTGACATTGCAAGGCCATTGTAGGGCACATCGATTATTTTCGAGTTCTTTTGGTACAAATGTGTTGTATGATGGTTTTTAACCACTTTATTGTTTAATATTTTTTCATTTGAGTATGTATAGAAACCGAATTTCACCTTTAAAGTATTGCTAAGGAAAATTTCAACGCTAAAACGTTACGATCTTGCAATTTGTGTGACCAAATGACTCCAAATTTGATTCACATCATTTACAGCATGTATACTACAAGATTGCAAGTTGAGATTTGTATACTTCATTTACATTAGACCTTTAAACACCAAAAGCAACTATGTTTTTAAGCTCAAAAAATCTAGGGACGCTTAGGAGTACTATTTGGAGAAAGTAATGATGTTCTCTCCATTTAATTTTTTTCTTTTTTTAATTTAACAATAGAATGTTTAGTTTCAACAAATCATACTAAATTTGAAATTCTAAAATTAAATTTGTAATTTTGATTAAAAATTAAAAATTAAAAACTTCTAAATTCATTGTATGAAGATCTAAAAGTATTTTTGGAAATATAACCATACAAATAACTTTAAAAAAACATACTTTTCATTTTCTCTATTGGATCAAACTTCATCAAAGATAAAGAGATCATATATTATAACACATTTGACGTTTTGTTTGATAACCCTCTATCAATTAGGGATTAAATTATCAAAGGCTGGTACCACATCCATTATCTATTTACTATTACATCTACGATTAGTCCAAGGTTGTTTACAAACTGATCTGGTATGTACTATTCAAATTAGTTCAAGAACATAATAACAAAATATTATTATTATATTTAGATTATTTTATTTCATTTTCAAACAGCTAAAATAGTAATGTCATAATATTTAATTCATATTTGGCATAATAAATTCATAGTAATTTGGATATTTTTTTTAGTATGGACCACATTATACCTACATTACCAAAAATACTACGAATTCTTTCAATTACTTCAACTCAGATTTTCACTTTATTTTACAATTACTTAGTCCAAGTTTTCATTATTAGTCTGAGTTAGACTAAATAAGATAATTGGTGTAATAGTACTACAATTCGCTAATTTTGCACTTGGCCATATAATCATGCACTTGGCCCCCAAGCGCATTAAAAAAATTGTTTGAAAAAATCTCTTAAAAACAGGGATTTTTGTCTTTTTACAATCTCTTACGCTCTAAAGAAACAATTATTTAATTTATTTCTCATCCTTATCTTTATCTTTTATTTTATCTTTATCTTTATCTTTATCTCATTTTTTCTTTTACCTTGTTTTTTTTTCTTGTCTTCTTTCTTGTCTTTTTTTGTCTTCTTTCTTCTTTTCCTTCTAGTCTTCCTCTAGTCTTCCTTTTTCTTCCTTCACCTTGCCATTTTTGGAGTTTAAATGATAATTTTTTTAAAATAAATAAAAATCAGGGAGCAGGCTGAATCCATTACAGGCCCGGAAGAAGAAAAAAAAACGAAAAAAAAAAAAAAAAAAAAAAAAAGTTTTTTTTTTTTTTTTTTTTTTTTCCGGTTTTTCCGGGAAGAGGGTCCGCGCGCGTGGACCCTACTCTTTTTTTGATCCATTCTCCTTCCCTCCTCTCCTTTCTTTTTTTTCCCCTCTCCTCTTTATAAACCCTCCCTCATTCTCCCTCCCTCACTCTTCTTTCCTCCTCTCTCTTCTTCCTTTACATTGAGGAGAAGGAAGAAGGAAGAAAGGAAGAAGAACAAGAGAGGAAAAGGGGAGGAAGGAGAGTATGAGGGAAGGAGAGTGAGAGAGGGTTTATATAGGGGAGTGAGGGAAGGAGAGTATGAGGGAAGGAGAGTATGAGGGAAGGAGAGTGAGAGAGGGTTTATATAGGGGAGTGAGGGAAGGAGAGTGGATCAAAAAAAGAGTAGGGTCCGCGCGCGCGGACCCTCCCTGCCCCGAATAACCGGAAAAAAAAAAAAAAAAAAAAAAAAAAAAAAAAAAAAAAAAACTTTTTTTTTTCTTTTTTTTTACTTCCGGGCCTGTAATGGATTCAGCCTGCTCCCTGATTTTTATTTCTTTTAAAAAAATTATCATTTAAACTCCAAAAATGGCAAGGTGAAGAAAAAAAAGGAAGACAAGTGGAAGACTAGAAGAAAAAGAAGAAGGAAGACAAGAGGAAGACAAGAAAGAAGATTTTTTTTAAAACAAGATAAAAGAAAAAGAAAAGATAAAGATAAAGATAAAAGATAAAGATATAAAATAAAATAAATAATTGTTTCTTTACAATGAAGAGATTGTAGAAAGACAAAAATCCTTGTTTTTTACAAAAAATTTCAAACAAATTTTTTTAAAGCCAAGTTTGCTCATGAAATGAGTGCACTTGGCCAAGTGCAAAATTAGGGAATTGTGTGTTGAACTACGTGTTTTAGAATCAAATTCTTAAAAGCGGCAACAAATGTAGTACTCACTAGCAATGCCCATGTGGTATAGATAGTACCTCGGGGGGTGCACTCTTTTTAAGTGTGTGAGGAATTACATGAGTGCATAAGAGGGGGGTCGATTTGAACATTATCGTACTATGTATACATACAAAAAGCATATTTAGAGTTAAAAATAAGATTGTATATTTACATTATACATATATGCATGAACAAATATAAGAATATTCTAATTGTATGAGGGGTATTTAAAAGGGGGTCATGAACGCACTTGATTCCAAGGTTTAATAAAGAATGCACCCTCTGAGGATAGTAGCACTACACTCAACAGACTTTTCTTTCACATGGGTTAAAAAAATTGTGTTATTCTTATTTTTCTATTCCCTACATCCAAAAATAATTGTCCAATTTTTAGGCATTTTTCCCCTAGTTTTTGTCCTATGTTTATACTTCAAACGTCAACCCTCTCCACGTACTTCAAACAAAGTTGACAATGAGAGTGACACAAAACTACACACTAACTTACTATTAAAAATAGACCACTTTTTGAGCATGGAGACGATTTTTTTGGCGAAAGAAATGTTAAATTGGAAAAAACCAAAATCTAGGACAATTATTTCCTAACAAAGGGACTATTAACCCCTAATGGCCTATAAAGCCCCCAAGCGGCTTCTATAACTAAAAATTGAGGAAAATTAAGCTTTTGGGCTTTGAATTGTAGGATGAGCAACAAAGAGACCCTCGCTCTTTTAGAGAGTTGAATCTGTTGGTACTTCTTGTTTGAAAATGCATGAAGTGTACAATTTTTGGTGATTTTTTTGAGTTGCAAGGAAGTTATTTATGCATCACTTCAAACCCTCGTATCTTCATCCTCACACCTTCAAATCACGTGATTTTTTTTCCACGTGTTTAAAATAATGATCTCTACCTACAATAAGAATTTTAAAAAAATTGGAGCATTTTTTAATAGCCCAATTTTAGCATATGTACAAAATACTCCGAATGAGTTCCATCAATCTTCTCAACGGTGGCATTTTTTCAAAAATCGTGCGATTTTGTTGATCTTTTTTTCGTACAAAAGCAACGTAAGTATTCATTAATATCAACACTGCCAATCGTCAAAATTACCCCCACACCAATGACAAATTGAGTTTGTTACAAGAGTTAGTCAAGAAAACAAGAGCTAAATTCAACACCCCCAGTCCTTTAACCCTTAAGCGTGTAAGGAGGCCTGTAGGGCCATGTTTGATCATATTTCAATCAAACGTTGATTTTCACCTACTTTGTAATTTCAAACAAAAACAGTCTCAACTAAGAAAGTGTGAGGGCTATATATCTTCTACTTTCTAATCCAATTTACAGTTCTTCAAAATTGTTAAAATTTCATTTTTTTACAACACTTTGAACCTCAGAGCCCTAAAGTTCCAATATACGTTGTAAAAAACGTTGTAAAAAACGTTTTCAATTGAGTTTCTTTTTGTGTAAGCTCAAAAAGCATGCCACCTACACCTTGTTGTTTATCACTATTATTTAAATTTCTCCTTTAAAGAAATCATATTGTTTAGGCATTTTGTAATTACTATGGCTATCACAAGAGAAACTCTTTGAAAAATCTTATAAAATTCATTTTCATTTAAATATTTACAAAAAAAACAGTGTAAATCAATTTAAGAATAAATTATATGAAAAATATTTTAAAACATTGTATGAAAACATATTTAAAAATATTACAATACATTTTAAAATGTGAGAAGTCAATGAGATTTGACCGGGTAAATGTAGTGCAAATGCTTAAGAGTTAAGGTAGGATGTCCTAAAACCACCACGTCCCCCAATTATGACATGCTTCGCTTTTTTGGGGCCACCACAGTTGAGACTAAAAACCACCAATTTCACTATTCAAGTAGACCAATGGTATGCCAAGCATCGTGAATAAATAATTGGTGGTTTTTGGTTAGCTCATGAGCAGAATCTAGGAACAACAAAGTGTGATCTTAGGAAATTGGTATCTGATGTATGGGTCATAGGTTACTTTCCACTTTGGAATTTTGTATAAAATTGATAAATGCAAATTAGATGTTGCAAATTTTTGCAATCCTCATCAAAACCTATTTCGAATGCGGTTAAATATTTTTTAAATTTAGCACTGCCAAAAATAGGCCAAATTGCTTAAGTTGGTGGCTTTAGAACAATCAACAAGTTGGTGGTATCAAAAAGCAAGTCACACTAGTGAAAAAGGTGGTGCTCCTAGGGAGATGCCCAAGGGCACTACTTGCCTGGGCATCTCCCTTGGCAGTGCTTTTCTACTAGTGTCAAAAGGCCACTTGTTTATACCCCATCTGCCTGTTTGCATTGTTTGCACTGTTTGCAGAACGTGATCTCAAAGGTGGACCTTGAAGAGGATTAACTTATATAAGTTATGCAAAGGAGGGAGGAGCTCGAGAATGTGAAGTCATACACACATGACCTTTATCTTAGAAAACGATAAAAATAAATAAATAAATAAATAAATTTGAACAGGATAATGCAGTGAATTGAACAGGATATGAAGTTGAACAGGATATGAAGTTGAACAGGATTTGAAGCTCCTTCAAAGTCAGGTGTGTGCATAATTATTGTACTGTACAGTGGGGTACCAATCAAAATGTCGTTTTCGAATTCGCAGTGAGAAAATTTCAGTTTTGTCAACTTTGAAAGTCTACCAAGAGCTCAAAAATTGGTGTTTTACCACGAAACTTTTACCAAAGAATTATCTTCAAGTTAATTACATGTATGCCAAATTTCAAGGCCAAAAGATTCACCAAAAAGAAGTTATTCAAAATCTACCAACATTGGTATTTTTTCACTGCTGCCAACTTTGACAGCCTCCCAAAGATTGAATTAATTTTTTTTTGCCATGAAATTCTTGGAACAAAAACCTCTTTATGTTAGTAACATATGATAAAAATTTCAAGGCCAAAATATTAATGCAAAAAAAGATATTAATAATCTACCAACATGTGTAGCTGTGGGGGAAACCATTTCATTGCTACTTACTTTGAGTACAACCAACTTTGAAAGCCTCCCGAGAGCTCAAAAATTGGTATTTTACCACGAACGTTTTAATCAAGAATTATCTTTAAGTTAATTATATGTACGCCAAATTTTAAGGCCAAAAGATTCACCAAAAAAAAGTTATTCAAAATCAACCAACATAGTAGTCAAAGTTGGTAGCAATGAAATGGTTTCCCTCACAACTACACATGTTGGTAGATTGTTAATATCTTTTTTTGCATTAATCTTTTGGCCTTGAAATTTTTGTCATATGTTACTAACATAAAGAGGTTTTTTTCCCAAGAATTTCATGGCAAAAAAAAATTAATTCAATCTTTGGGAGGCTGTCAAAGTTGGCAGCAGTGAAAAACTACCAATGTTGGTAGATTTTGAATAACTTCTTTTCGGCGAATATTTTGGCCTTGAAATTTGGCATACATATAATTAACTTGAAGATAATTCTTTGGTAAAAGTTTCGTGGTAAAGCACCAATTTTTGAGCTCTTGGGAGACTTTCAAAGTTGGCAAAACTGAAATTTTCTCACTGCGAATTCGAAAACGACATTTTGATTGGTACCCCACTGTACTGTACATCTTTCAAACAATAATCTTGAAGTCAATGTTGTTGAGGATAGTAGACTTTCTACGTGTGATCATTTTTCAGCCAAGCGTTGATTTTCACCTGATTTCAAATGAAAGTGTGGTAGTTATCTTCTACTTTCATAACATTTAGTAGCCTTCATGGCCAAGGTCTTTCCTTCATGCACTCTGCTCATCACCTTGAGCTTCCACCTGTCCACTGAGCTAATGATGAAGTACTCACTAGTAAAAAGGTGGCATTGCCAAGGGAGTTGCCCAGACATGTGGTGCCAAATTCTTCACACGCACAATGATTTTGCCTGAGCAACTCCACCTTCTCTACTAGTGACTGTTGGATGTGGAATGTTCCACACCATCTGCTATAGAGCCAAGGCAGAAACAATACATGCTACTAAATGTTATGTTCTAATCCAATTTATGGTTCTTCAAAATTAATGTAACTGTAGTGTGGACGCTTAAGGGCTAATACTGGTATCAAAAGCAAGAACCACTTGTTTATACCCCATCTGCCTTTTCAAGCACTTTGCACTATTTGCAGAACGTGAGCTCAAGGTGGACCTTGAAGAGGATTATATTTGCAAAGGAGCTCATGAAGCTCCTCAAGAATGTGAAGTCATACACACATGACCTTTATCTTAGAAAAAGATTATAAAGAATTGAACAGGATTTCAAGTTACTTCAAAGTCAAGTGTGTGCATAATTATTGTACTGTTACTACTGTATGTCTTTCAAACATTAGAACATTTAGTCCATTGTCAGAGGATAGTAGTTCTATGTGTGTACTTTCCAAGTGCGTGTCGGTGGGCTCCAGAATGCAAACTTGCTTCTATTTTGTGTTTCAGTAGGCCTTCATGACCCCGAGAACGTACCAGGGTGTTCTTGGAATTGACAATTTGAGAAAAATCATCATAAAGTACTATTTAGAAGAATATTTTGGAATTGATATACAAACAAAAGTTCTAAATTTTGAATTTTAGATTCCGGTTGTACAATTTGATTCACCAACACTATCACCACTATTTTATTATAAACTTTGAAACTTAAAATTTAAATTTCCTTCTAATTTCAATTACAAACAAAATCTTAGTATTTTTTGTTGGAATGAATTTGAAATGAGATACTCTTAAACACGGTGATTTTTTGAAATTTTTGTGTTTCTTAAATCTACGACCTCATTTTTGCCACTTTTGAACTACAATCAATGCAATTTTGGTTTTGTCATCAATTTGGTTTCACTTTTAATTTATCATTTATAACTATCCTTTTTTAAAACTTAAGTTGAAAAAGGTTGTGAAAGTTACATATAGTTGCATGCTTAGGTTTAGCCAAAATGATTAGGCATTTAAGGGGTAAATGATGCACAACAACATGAAAGTATACATCATAGACATCACAATTTCCAAAGCCAAACATAGAATACATTTTTGACTACTTTCACCAAAAGACGATTAAAACCAAGTTTTTAGGTTGATGACTTTGAAGATTATTTATTCCCAAAATGTGACTACATTGTATTTCATGTTTCTAGATAGAATTGTGCTTTACATCATACATCAATCACTTCTATGTTTGTAATTTTATTTTTCATTTAGTCATGTTTATGATATTAGGGTTCAATAAAATTTCAAATTCCCTTTGTGTGTTTTCAACAAATGCCTAATTGTCTCTTCACAATAGCCATTCTTGGTGATATACAATTCAATATTGCATTCTTATGCAATCTCAAACAATCATGCCCAATTTCACGTCTTGTTGAAAACCAACTCTATTTATGGTATTATTTCATTTGTTCTTCATTGTCTTATGTAATAAATGATTAAAAATAGTAGTAATGATTTAAAAAAATTCAATTGTGCCAACATGCAAGGAACATATGTGCACACATATTTTCTTTTCTTTTCTTTTTATTTCAAAAAGGTACAAAATTCAACTATACGCACGTCAATGTCATACGAGCATAAATCTAATTTTTGTTAAATAAATATCCTTATATAGTAATTAGATTTTAGAAACATAATTGCACTATTATGCCTGAGAACATAAAATTAATCATAGCATAAGGGCTAATTTTCAAAATCTAATTAATTTTTTTTTAAATCTGTTTTAAATTTTTTGGATAGGTGTGACATTTATGTTGACATGGTTATAACTTGAAAGAAGAGATGTGTGCATAGTTGTTCTTGCATGTTCCTACAATCAATTTTTTTTTAAATACATTACCATTACTTTTTGATCAGTCTTGTGATGAAAAATAAATAAAAAGATGTTAAGTGATTGATCGAGGTTGCATAGGAATGCTACAAATCACCAAGGATGGCCATCGTGAAGAGACAAACACACATCCTCTAAAGAAACACAAAGATTCAAAATCCCACACCAAACCCTTGGGCCGACTTTTCAGCATGTTCTAAACCTCATACCAAACTCCTTTCAGTGTGTTGGCTAGGATGTTGTATCGGGAACCTCCCGTGTAGCCGAGTAGTTGGGTACATTTGCCGAGGTGAGGTTCCCGATACTACATGTTGTCATTTTAAGGGTTAACATATGTAGGAGTTTGATTTTAGGGAGATCACTATGGAGCTGCAAAGAAATCACTTTGAATACAAAAGCAAAATCAGTTGAGATCAAATATTTACCACTATGTAAGAATTTCTTATGTAATTTCAAATTGGAAGGTCGTATTCCACCATAAGTGACACTAGGTAACCCCAATTCCATTTAGGGACAAGTCATGCTTACATTACTTGCTAATAAGTCCAACCAAGTTTATGAATACCAAGCGTATGAATACAAGGTGTATGAATACCAACTGTATGACTAGATGTTGGTCACAGGGGTCAGTGTAGGAGAGGGGATCAAGTCCCTCAAGGTTTTAGTATCCTCTACCTTTCAACAAAATTCAAGGAAACAGCTTCTCTGCTCACAACAACTACACATGACAATGACAGCACACAAGAGTCAACCACAGTAATGGAAGAAGCACTTAAACAAGTGGCGGAACTACATTAGTGAATACACAGAAGATGCAGAAACTCTCAAGTTAAATAAATTTGAAGAAAAAAAACTCAAATGAGTTGCATACACAACAGTTACAATTGGGAAAAAGTGAGAAACCTACTGACTATTTAGACTATAACTTTCTCCTTCTTCGTGAGCAGAGGGGGGTCGACATCGATTCCCATGTTCGCTGCAGTTCCGGCAACAATCCTCATGGCTGCCTCGATTGTAGTGCAGTTCAAGTCCGGCAACTTCTCCTGTGCAATCACCCTAAGCTGGTCCATGGTAACCTTACCAACCTTCACTTTCTGTGGGTCGTTGGAGCCCTTGGAAGCACCTGCACCCCAGGAATAGGTTGTTATTACAGAACCTGAACGAAATAGGTTAGTATTACAGCCACAAAGATAAAAGGAAAATGCAAGGAGATCAATGTACCTGCTGCTTTCAATAGAAGAATTGAAGCCGGAGGAGTCTTCAAAATAAATGTGAAACTTCTATCCTGTAATCAAAATTGCAGATGTAAACCCCATTAACGACGAAAACAGGCATGAAATTCACTTCACGAAAAGAAAACAGAATACCTAAATTCATGTTGAGGGAAATATTGCCCAAAGCGTCCAGGGAAACTCGACCTTCCACCACAAAGCGAAGCAAATTTTCTAACAAGTAGAAAATTAGAATCTAATGAATATGACAATGTACAACCTATTCAAAGCCTACGCACGGTTTAAAAAATTCCCAACTTATACATACGATATCCAAATGATAATCCTCAGGACAAGAACCTCATTAAAATAAAAAAATCCACCCTGATAAGAGAAACCACTCATTCCCTACCTTAAACCTCATTTGGCAATAACAGACATGAAATTCGAAAACAGATTATCACGAGGAGAACATTGCGATGGCTAAAAACATGAAATGAATGAGGGATTGGATTTTATACATCATAAACGGTGATCTCGACGGGAATAATGTAGCCAGGCTTGTCAGCAGTCTTGGCATTGTACTCCTTGCAAAACGCCATGATGTTAACTCCCTTGGAACCAAGAGCAGGACCAACGGGTGGCGCAGGGGTCGCCTTTCCAGCCTCCAAGGCCAGCTTCACAACTCCAACCACTGCAATTCTCCACACGTTCATTCATAAATCGATATGTAACCTAAAACGGGATGAATATACGCAATGGCTTATAATTCAAGGGCGGTACCTTTCTTGGCCTTGCCGGCGGGCTTTGGAGGCGCCATAGACACGACGTGCAAGGGCTTGCGCTGGACGGGCATTGAGGAAACTCCGTTGCGATGAATGGAGGCCCGGAATGCGCCATTGTTGAGTCCGCAGGAGGAGGAGGACGAGAGGCCGGCTGTGCGAGGGAGAAACGACGAGGCGAGGTGGGAGCCCGAGAGCGCGGTTCCGCAGGTGGCCGCCATGGTGGGATTGCAGAATTGCGGAATTGCAATTGAGCTGCAAAATGCGAACAAGGGCGGGCGAGGGGATAAGCAAACGGAGCGGGGAAGTTAGATAAGGCGAGAGCGGAGAATGGTGGCTGATATCCGTCTGGCGAGGGTGGGGCGAGGATAGCGGGTATCGGCTCCGGTTCTTGGCGGTTCTCAACATCAGGCGCGACTGTATCTTTTTAGACACAACCCCTGAAAAGGACTAAGAGCATCTCCACCCATAGCGCCAAGAGTCTGACACGCGCCATAAGTGAATGAAAAATGCTAAGGGTCCTTCAAAAATGCCTCTTGGCCCTCAACTTTGGCGAGTCAAGAAATGGCCCTCCAAATTTATGTTTAGTTGACTGAATCTGACAATCTACTTGTGATTGGTGCATAGACTATTTGACATGCACTTTTGGTGCTTGAGGGGCGTTTAACCCCTACCTGCCTAAGCGACCATATATGGTCGATCAAAAATTTCAGAGTTTAAAAAAAGTTCAACCCACTTTAAACGTCCATAACTTTTGCAAAAATAACAATTTTTGAGCGTCATTTTTTTTCATTATTAAATAATTCATAGCATTTTTCCAAAATTTAACCTTATGGATGTTGTCTTATGGATGTTGTGCTCTATATATGTCAAAAATTGAAGCTCGTAGAAGTTGAGTAAGATGGACATTATGACACATCTAGCATTTCAAGAAAACCCTTGGGCACTTAGGGGTTAACCCCTAAATTTCCTTGTGTTTTTGGGAGCTTGAAACCTCAAAACTGCGATTTTCTACCTCTATGTACTCCTGGGGATGTGAACCAAGTTTTTTTACTTCTTTTAGAATTCCAACCGTAAGATCTTGTACCTAAGCCTATTCATAGCTACTGTTTCAAAAATTGACCGTTGGATGTTTATCATTTGCAAGATCATAACATCCAAAGTTTGTGCAAAAAAATTTCGGGGCATTGCTTGGGAGGCATTGTCTCCATAGTGCAAAGGGGGACTTGAAGATTGTTACTCCAAACATTTTGCTCATATTTTTTTCCATGTAGATAACTAAGATGGGTACGCTCATGCAAAATTTTAGAGACTCATTACGCGTTTCAAACCTTCATCCAAATTAATTTCCGGAAGTAGGTATAAAAATGGCAATTTGGTGAAACATGCATCACATTAATTGTATTTTATTTTTGGAAAAAATGAACGGTGATTAGGTACCTCTATGATTTTATAAATTTTAGGCGAAATTATTTTTAAAAAATTTCAAAATCTCAAATTTTGACAAATTTCGAAAGAAATGGATGTGAAATTACAAAAAACCTTGGAGGTTGCTGTTCTTTATTTTGGAGGCTGCCTTTGTCAAGCCAAGAATATAATCAACATGGATCACTTCAAATTCTGAGCCTAAATGTGGTGAAGAGCATGTCTCCAAAAAAAAAATTGAAAAAATGATTATAATAAAAAGTTTTTTTCTGCCCCAGTTGGCAAAAATTTCAATAAAAAAATTATAAAATCCGAATTTGACTTTGTAATTTTTACCCCACACACCTTGTATGTATGACCACGCCCACGCCAAATTATAGTCTAAAATTCTTAATTTAGACCTTCCATCTAAGCTGCCCGAAACAGCAAAAAGCCATTTTGGCTTTTAAGGGCCTTTAGGGGTTAAGGGTGGGGGAGTGTGATTTCAAGGGCTCTTCAAATATAAATGAATAATTTTAGCGAGTCACCTTTAGCGAGCATGGGTGGAGATGCTCTAAGGGCCTCTTTACACTAGCTCAGCGACAAGTCTTGAGGAGAGAAATTTCAGACAATGGGAGGCCTAAAAATCAAGAAGACCAATTTCTCATTGGCTGAAATTTCTCTCCTTATTGCTTCTCACCTCCATGTAAAGAGGCCCTAAGGATTCATGGTTTTAGAATGTGAAAAATATATTTTAGATAGACAAAATTTTATATCACTAGAATTGGATTGCATGTTTTTGTCTAACAACAAATAAACTTGAACAAAAAGTTCATATATACCCAAAAGTACTAAAAAAAATCATGAGGTACAATTTGGACTTTTTGGTCTTTTAGGGATTAAAAAGAAAATAATAGTGATAATAATTTTTTTTAAATTTGGAAATGGTTTTCTACATTTTTGCCCCATTTGCTTTAGACTTTGAATAGTAGTAGTAAGAAATCCAATCCTCTTTTGAGACCGACTTGAATAAAGTGTATGTTTGACCCACCGATGGTCCTATGTTCACTAGACAATGGACTAGTGGTGCACGACGGCTTTTGATACATATTAAATGTTTACAAAACTTAAGGGCTAATTGCCTTTTATGATGCATCTTTACAAAACTGCCCAATTTGGAGAGGGTTGTAGGCATTTAAGAGTTAACTTCTAATAGCTACCAAGACCAAAAATTGGCTTCTGGATGATTTGATGCCATTGTTGGATGAAGAAGAAACAATAAGTTTCATCTAATTCTTTTTGTAAAGGGTTTTTATTGGTCATGCCACCTCTATAAGTTAAATCCAATTCAATCAAGCTATTTTTGAAATTTACACAAGGTCCCAGCTACAAAAAGAGTAGTAAAAAAAATTCACCATGCAGTGTATTTTGGATTTTTTTTTATCTTGCTTAAATTATATTTAGGCCATGAAAATGAGTTCTATTGCATTTGAGCTTAACTTACAAAATGAAGCCTACCAAGTCTAATCTCTACTCTACTTTGAATTTTTGAAAAACTCTAAAAATTGAGTGTTTCATTGAAATTACAAGTTCAACACGTATTATCATGGTGTAGCAAAAAATCTAAATTTAGAGACACAAATGACTTTCATATATTTGTTCGTCATTGTAATATACACTTATAGTAAAAAAATCGATTTTTTTAATACATTTTATAATTGGGTTGAATTTTCTTTTAAATCACTTCAAAAAAACCATGATTTGTAGTAGACACATAGCCTACCTTCATCTACTTAAAAAAATAAAGATGAATTTTTATCTTATTTATGGCATTTAGGGGTTAAAAGAACAGAAATAAGAAAACAGTTGTGCTCTCGCCGGGACGGAAAAAGAAAGAATCTCGATAAACCCTAAACCCTAATTGACTCCCCTGTTTCGCAAATCCTGGCGGGGGTGACGAAATCCGACAACAGCGATGACGAAGGAGACAGAAAATTCAGTGAGAGATTCAAAATCTCAAGCAACAAACCCTAAAAACCACAAATCAGAAACAGTCCGCCTTCTCGTGCGACAGAAGTCGATCGCCATAGCCACACTTTGGTTCTCTATGTTTCACCATTTCGCTTTTCTTTTCGCCGAGGATAAGCGGTGCCGATGAAATGCAAGCCAGCAAGCAACTGACGCAGCTTTGTTTACGTCGGAGATTAAAGCGATTTAGGTCACGATCATGTTGCTTCGCGACGTGGATCAAGCGAACTGAAGGCGATGGATGTCGTCCAACAGACCCCACTGATGGCATTGGTAGGAATAGCCTTTATCCGCCTTGGTGGCCAAACCTCAGCCTGCCACGAGTCGTAGATTTTGAGAGGACTCATCTACCAGTTGTACTACTTTTGGAAAGGCCACCCTCACGGGTCAGTGCCGTGGTCTTATCGCTCCCTCTCTCTCTCTTTCTCCCTCGTCGTTCCAAGCTCCGGGAGCTTGTCGTGAAGGAGCTTCGGGTGTGGGATTTTTCTGCACAAAAAAATTGAAGTTTAGGGCTTGGAGATTCAAGGTACGGCTCTCTGATTAGTGTTTTTGAGCTCTCTTTATGTCGACGCATCTCTAGAATTTCGGTACGTTTTTATTTGTCGGTTAGGGCTTATTACAATTTGTTTTTTTGATCAACCTTTCTTTGAACTAAATTCAAAAAGAGAGAGTAATACGTGATTTTCTGAACGGTAAGAAACCTCGTAGATTGGACATGAGTTTGTTGTAGCTCAAAAATTGTGAAAAATGTGAATGAGGAGAGAGTGTGAAGAGAGATTGATTTTCCTGATTTTCAAGCCTCAAATCTCTCCCATCAAGTCTCGCTAATCTCTTACTACCCAAGATATGCACTGACCCCATTATTCAAATCCCGGAGGCCCCCATACTAGATTGTGCCGCTTTTTTCATGGTCGGAGTGGGGATTTACAGGTGTTGTTAGTTGTTACAATTCTTAACGGTTGAGCACTTTCTGCTGTCACTGTCATGGGTAGCTCTTGAGAGGAGAATAATTGGCCTTGTTCTGATTCCAATATGAACACTCTGGGGACTCCTGTTTACAGATATTTGGTTTGAGAAGCTTCTGAGTAATTGGTAGGTAGAGCACTGGTGGGGACCTAATCAGTTGATGCGGCATTTTTGTCTGTCAAAATTTGAAAAAGAAATGTAAGTTTGGTTTCTGATTTTTGGAAATATAAATTTTCTTTACATAGCTCACGACTGTATATACCCTAAAGGACTAGGGGTTCACGGTTTTCAAATGACCGATTCGATTGATCATATTATGATTTAGATAGGGCCAAGTTGTTTAAAAAGTAAACGAAGTTGAACTAAACAATAGTCCTCCTCAAAGTGCTAAAAATACCATCAGGCCTAATTGGGCTTTTGGTCCTTTAGGTTGTTTGGCGCGTAGTATTTTCTAGGTGGAAATGCCTTGTTGTGCGCGTGTGCGTTCACAATCTCTGTTATATAATAGACTAGGTTGGCCTGTGATGGAATTTGGCATGACTGATTTTGCCGGTGGAATTTCCCTCATAGATAGCAGTTGGGCAATACATTAATTGAGATGAGAGTATTTCTGACATCTTGGTGGATGTTGTTGCTGTACAGGAATCCGACTGATCATTTTCTTTTGCAACACCAGACAGCTTTCCTGAGACAATAAGCTTTTTTCTTGTCTAGTGATCTCCATAAGCATCCATGGCTACTTGCTTATGTTCTTCACCATCTTCCACCCTTCACACACATGCGATGATTCCTTCCCAATCCTCTTCTCTTCAAGCTTCTCACCGAAATCCATCCTTGTGCAAGAATTTTAGAGCTTCCAGTAAGAATAGAACCCATGCTTCCAACTCGAATATCGTTGCCACAGCAAGAGTGAGAGTGTTTGCCAATCAATGCAAACATCCTGCAGGTGCTACAAAACGCTCTTTCTCTCCATCTTCACATGATCATACTAGGGGCCATTGTGCTGGGCTAAGAAGAAACCTTTGGTTGCGGACATTAGAGACGTCGCATAATGGGGCTTTGCAAGATGATACTCTGGCAGAGCTTGCAGAAGATGAAGAACTCATTGTTGAAGAAGATGCCACGCTTGAAGAAACCTCTTTAACTTCACCAACGGGAGACAGAGCTTGGGATCATAAGCAGTTACTTGCGCTGGCTGGTTTGCCCGCGATTTTTTCAGGGTTAGAAAGCTCAGGATCTGTAATACAATCAATAGCAGTGTTGGCAGCTGTCATCTCGGTGCACGAAGCTGGCCATTTCTTAGCTGCTAGGCTACAAGGGATACATGTGACAAAATTTGCAATTGGCTTTGGTCCAACTCTCGCAAAGTACCAAGGCAAAGAGGTGGAGTATTCATTGAGGGCTATCCCTCTAGGAGGCTACGTAGCATTTCCAGACGACGATCCCAATTCGGGATTCCAACCAGATGACCCAGACTTGCTGAAGAATCGCGGAATCCCAGCGCGCGCACTCGTCATTTCGGCTGGTGTGCTTGCCAACGTTGTTTTCGCGTACTCGGTCCTGTTCGGTCAGGTGCTGACAGTGGGTTTAGTGGAGCAGGAGTATCTACCAGGGGTAGTCATTCCTGAAATCATAGCCAGGTCTGCTGCATCTCGGGGCGGACTTGAGGCTGGAGATGTGGTGTTAAAAGTAGGTGGGCGGACCCTGGACAAGAGCGTGGGCGCGGTTTTCGACCTCGTGGATACCATCAAGGATAACCCAGGGAGGACACTTGATTTTGAGGTTCGTCGCGCGGGATTTCCTGACTTGCTGGACATTAAAATTACTCCTGATCTGGCATATGACGGGGCTGGCAAAATCGGAGTACAGCTCTCAGCGAACGCAAGAGTGCATAGAGTGAAGGCCAGAAACCTCGGCGAGGCGGTAACGAAGGCTTCAAAGGAGTTTGTGAGGCTCACAACCACAGTTACAGATGGGCTGAAGCAAGTGTTCTTCAATTTTGCGCAGACAGCTGACAAGCTCTCTGGACCAGTGGCAATTGTGGCTGTGGGTGCAGAAGTGGCACGCTCTGATATTGCAGGGCTTTTCCAGTTTGCTGCCATAGTGAACATCAACTTGGCGGTGGTGAATACGCTCCCTCTTCCTGCCTTGGATGGGGGTTACTTGTTCCTCATTGCGCTTGAGGCTCTCCGGGGGAAGAAGCTGCCTGAAGGCGTGGAAAAAGGGATCATGTCGTCAGGAATCCTGCTCTTGCTTGCAGTTGGTGTGGTGCTCATGGTGCGTGACACCCTCAATCTATTAGTGTAATGTATTTTTATGCAAATAGTTCCAACATAGACTTGTACACTACGACTTTTACTTGTTTAGGGTTGTGAATTTGTAATTTGAGATACCTATTCCATGAATAGGGAAATTCTTATTTGGTTGCCATTAAACCTGACTTTTGGTTCATCTCATGCGCCTGTTTCTTCTTTCTTGCATGACAAAATAGAGTTATTTGTAAAAGCATCCGGTCTTTTGTCCTCCTTTTTTCATGAACCAAAGCTGGTCGTCATCAATCTGACACACTCCTCCTCACGGTCCCACCCCACTACCCAATTCTTCTCCCTCCCTCCAAATTTTTATGAATAAAAGTTTCAATCTATCCAGTGTTCTATTCTAGGTCTACAGTGAGATCATGCCAATCCTGTCCTTTCCAAATTACAGGTCAAAAACTCAGGTTTTGAGGGACTTTACAAATAACTCTAATAACACCCCATCCATTTCATAACAAGAATTTATTTGTTTTTGCATCAATTTAAGAGTCCACATTCATTGTGTTGCCTTCTTACATTGACTTTTTGGAACCATTCTATTGAGACACGGTTCCAAAAGTTGCCATTGCGTTTCATCCCTTTCAACATGGATTCTATTTCCATCTTAAATTTCATTTTTTTTTTGCCAAGTGAACTCTTATTATGAAACGGAGGGAGTATTACAGTAAATCATCTCATGGGGGTAAACTGTTGATTGTAGCTACATTAGGGCCTTTCACACTAGGACCTTCTATGCTACATGAACTTATATGGAGTATCTAACTACTAATATTGAAAAAAGATTAGTTAGTCTTAGCAACACTGCAAATATTCTAATCAAATGAGCAATTGGAGCTCCATGACATTCTTGACACTAGAATCTCATCCTTGTAAAAAATTATCCAATGTGCCACAAAGATATCTTATTGCACAATTTGATAGTAAGTTTTTCTCATCTTGTACAATTTTATCTCAAGTGGTGATTATATTGGAGAGAAATGTGAAAAAAGTCTTTGTATAGGAGACATTTGAGATGAAGAGGCAAACAAGAAATTTACATCGGTATTATTATTATTATTATTAGTAGTAGAAGTTTGAAAACTCCTCTTCTATTTTGGATAACTCTAATAATACCATCTTTTTATGTCAATTCCAACACTAGAGTATCGAAATGATTTAATTTTAGAATCCACATCGTCTAAAATGCCATTTCTTAATTTTTCAAAATTTTGGAAAATTTGCTAATCATGGGAATTTAGATCTCACAAAAAACTAAAGATGATATTCAAACAATTTTTTTTTGTTTTTTGGATATTGGTCTACAAGTTTATCAAAATTTGGACATGCTTCAATTTTCTATTAATTATTTACAAAACTGACTTGTACATGGCTCTCTATGTTTCACCATTTCGCTTTTCCAGTTTGCTGCCACAGTGAACTAATAAAATGTAAAGTATTCACATAACCAATGAGCATGTGCTCAACCAAACTTTGTTATTGGCTCAGGCCAATTGCATGAACGCAAGGTATATCGACAATAATGAAGTGAGCAAGTTTGAGGAGGTTCTTATGTACACTGTTTTGTTGCTACTCAAATACTGAGCCCTAGTCCGTAACATAAAATAAGCTACAATGCTACAACTATAGTGTAGATGCACCATACAATAAGCTACTTAAGTATGTACCTCTTTAAAGAGATGAACAGCTACAAATTACACCTACTATATCCTCATATTCTACTGGAGTTCATGGTTGGTTCACCTTACATACAAAAAGCTTCAAAACTGGCAATCACAGGACATTTCTGAGACAAAAAAAATGTCATGAACTGATCATAGCTGCTAACTGATACAAGACAAATTCTCCTCCCTGTTGCACTGAAGATGCCAATCCCCAGATAACAACCTTGAACAATGTCATCCTGCAGTTTGCTGGAAACACAATTGATTCAAAGGCTCCACCAAAAAGCGCCATTCGATGAGATGTTCAGCTGGTATACATCTCCTTGATCAATGTGTACCTAAAGGACCAGGATTCATGGTTTTAAAATGACAAATTCTATTGATGAGATTAGAGTTATCCTTAAATTCACCTTGAGTTTGATGAATCTACAAAGAATTTTGCTTTACTATACTCTTATTTGTTCACTCTAAATAGTTAAAAGGTGTGGAAGATTTTGGTGGTCTATCATTATTAGGTGTGTAAGAGCTTGGTGGTCTTCAAAAGTTTTCAAAAGTTTTTTAGCACCAAGAAAAGAGCTAAAAAACTTTTGAAAACTTTTGAAAACCACCAAGCTCTTACACACCTCTTACACACCTAATAATGATAAACCAAGATCTTCCACACCTAACTATTTGGAGCGAAGAAATAAAGAAAAACTCATGATATCTTCTTCAAAATTTGATGGACTTTAAGGATAACTCCATTGTGAAAAATATAATTCAGATGGGAACAACTTTGACATCACCAGAATCAGTGAAGAACATTGCATCTGCTGGTCAAAAGACAAGTAAATTTGAACAAAAGACAGTCCACATATAATATCGAAAGGACCAGGATTTATGGTTTTAAAATGCAAAATTCAATTGATGGTATTGTGAAAAATATGATTCAGATGGGAACAAGTTCTATATCACCAGAATCAGTGAAGAACATTGCATCTGTTGGTAAAAAGACAAGTAAATTTGAACAAAAGAAAGTTCAAATAGAACCTACTCAAAATGCTAGAAAAAAAAAAAAAAACATGAGTAGGGATCCTCTTTATCAAGACAAGGAGAAGAAGAGTCCCTACCGTTAGAAGGGAATGCAATTGGAGATGCTGGGTCGAACCACCATGGCCGGGTTGGACATGATGCGCTCTCCAGTTTTGTGGTTGCAGCACCACACTGCGGCTCCGACGGGCCATTCTATGAGCGCAGCCACCACGAAGCCTATGAACCCCAGCGTGGGGCCGATGATCTTGCACCGGCACGGGTTGTCGGTGTTGCCACACTCGATGCAGAGCGGAATCGGAATGCACGCCATCGTCACTCAACCGATTGTGAAGTGGAAGAAAGAGCACCTGAAATGAATCAAACAACTGCAACAATCAATCAAAATGAACGTCATCCTCACAGGGACAAGTTCCAGAGGCGAAGTATCTCACTAACCGACAAGTTTTTAGGGACCAATTTCCACATTTCCAGTGAGCTGCTGAGGACAATTTCCACATTTCAAGTGAAAAAATTGTGGGGAAGTTGTCATGAAGTATGGAGGGTTCTCAATATGGAGGGTTCTCAAGCCCAAGACTTCATGGCAACTTCTCCCTAACCAATCAAGTTTGTTCATGTTTCACCTCAAGCAAGTCCATGGAACAAGCACAACTTCCTCAAGCAAGTCCATGGAACGAGCACAACTTCCTCAAGCAAGTCCATGGAACGAGCACAACTTCTTCAAGCAAGTCCATGGAACGAGCACAACTTCCTCAAGCAAGTCCATGGAACGAGCACAATTTCCTAAAGAAAGTCCATGGAATGAGCACAAGTCCATGGAACGAGCACAATTTCCTAAAGAAAGTCCATGGAATGAGCACAACTTCATGGTTGGGAATGAGACAAACCCAAGTTCCAGTTTTTCCCCCTCTTGCCTACTTCCATGGGCAACTTCTCAAACCCATGGAACTTGGCTCATGGAAACCCATGGAACTTGGCTCAAGTCTAGGTAAAAGAATCTAGAATTTCGCGGAGAAATTTCATGAATTGGTCTAGGTTTCTGAAATCGCTAGAACACAGCGCAAAATCTGTCCATATCCAACATCAGAAGCCAAGGAAAATTCGTATACTGCAAAAAGAACTACGACAAAACCCCAAGAAACAGACTTACCACTGAAAAGAAGCCCTAGAAAACTTGCGTTATTCACTCAAACTCTCTTCAAGTACCTGAAAATAGAGGACCCTAAACAAAACAGTCTGAGCAATCACCGTGAAGAAAAGCAACAATAATAAAGCTCCCTGACGCACCTGCAATCTTTGAAGTGAATGATTGAACGACAGAGTCAAGGCGATGCACCGGCCGGGGAAGGTCACCGACCTAGCCAGGTGTCGAATGCAAAAAGTGACAAGTACATTGTATGAGTGACAAATGGCAGACTGAGTGGCCTCCTCTCGTCTTTATGATTGCGGTGGTCCAGTCTCACACCGTAAACCCTAACACGAAGAGATACAGTTGTTTTTTGGAAGTTTTCTCTTGTCGGATTCTAAAGAAATGAACTGAGCGAGATGATCGTTACGAGCTCCTTTTCTCTTTTGGTCGAAACATAATTGCAGTGGATCAGTTGTGCAGTCAAACCCTAAACACATGAAGCGATCAAGGCTGTGATCATAGTGAGAGACAATCAGAATTTTCTGTTTCGTGAAATCACAGATTGAAGTTTTTCTCAAGAAACGAGCTGAGCGATCACTAGCAGAATTATTGTTACCCTCGCAGACTTCTTTTCAACGTGATCACGGTGGTTCAGTCGTGCAGAGATAAAAGCTGTGATTACAGGGAGGGACAACCGGGATTTTTTTTTTTCTTTTGAAATCACATTTTGAAAGTTTTCTCACTGAGAGATTACCCTCGGTGGCTGGCGCAGACACGATCAGCAGAAAATTCTGGAACAATGCCGGGCAAGCTCAAGAGATCCATCCACAGGAGCGGCCAGCGATCGCCTTCGCCGCGATCTTCCACCAATTTCACCCCGCTCTCCAAATCCCACTTCCACGGAGTATACGTCAACACGTCGGCCAGAATGCAGTGCACAGCTCGTCGCGACATCCCACCACGATCACCGCTCTCTTCCTCGAACCGCTCGAGCAGTTCCTGCGTGGTGATCCCCGACCACCTGGTTCGAAACGTGCGCATCTTCTTCTCGTCGGGCTTCCGGAGGCGCGTGTGGAGCCAGAACGCGAACGCGAGGGCGCCCTCGGGAGGGTAGACGCCCCTGGAGCTTCCGCGGGCACTGATGTGGCCGTCAATCCAGGCCACCAGTTTCTTCCGCTCGTCGAGGCTCAGTAATCCGCAGTCCGGCCATTCGGAAATCAGCGTTGGGAATTTTCCGAGGGGCTTGGGGCGCGGGTGGCGCGGGCGGGGGATTCGTGGCGAGGGGAGGTGCGAGCAGGGGAGCGACAGGGGCGGGAACCGTTTTAGGTTTAGGGTTGCTTTGCCTCTGCTTCCTGATGGAATCCACGGGGGTTTTGTGGCGATGTAGCGGAGCGATCCGGCGCATGCGAGCGCGAGCGAGAGCGGCAACGGCTGGATCGGCTCGCCGAGCTCTTGCCCGAACCAACCGCAACACGACGAAGCTTTGGGCTTGGTAGAGTTTGAGAAAGCGGGCTTGGTGTTAGGGTTTGAGATTGCCCTGGGGTTGCAATCCAAGCTCTGGAGCTTTCTCCCGTACTTGGTCGCCCGCTCCATGCACTTGGCGTGGCGAGCCACGGACATGGCGTTTGTGGCTCTCTTCACTGCGACTTCCATGTTGTCGCACGCCACTTGAAGCTTGTCGTTCTTGTCCAAGCGCCGCGTCAGGCTCAGTTGCTGGGGCACGGAGAGGATCTTCTTCTTCGTTCCGGCGTCCATGCTCTCGATCCGATCCAGGAGCGACTTCTCCTCGTCGTCGTGGAACTTCTGGAGCCGGTCGATCTCCTTCGTGTAGTGGTTGATCGTCCTCTCCATGAGTTTGCTGCACAGGTCGGCTATGAAGCCGCGACATCGACTGGATCGGCAGAAACAGAGCTCGGCTACTGGACCGTCGGTCACTCCCGTCCATCTGCACACACGTTGCCACTATGAGAATGCGTTTCACAACCTCTTGGAGAATCCCTGTAAACCCTAATTGATGCAGAATCCATGGATTGTCGATCAATGCCTCTAAATCCTAATTGATGCAGAATCCATGGATTGTTGATCAATGCCTCTAAACCCTAATTGATTGGTGCAGAATTTATGGATTGACGATAAACGCTCCTAAACCCTAATTGATGCAGAATCCACGGATTTTCGATCAATGCTCCTAAACCCTAATTGATTGGAGCAGAATTTATGGATTGACGATAAACGCTCCTAAACCCTAATTGATACAGAGTCCCTTGACTATTGTTGAATGCTCCTAAACCCTCATCAATTGATGGAAGAATTCAAAACCTAAACTATCGAGTGCTCTGTTAATTCAGAACCTAAACCCTAATCTGTGGGGGAGTTGAAAGTAATACTCACTTGTAATCGAATGTGAGCGCTTCTTTGGAGATGATTCTGCGGAGAGTCCGACCCACAGCATACACCTTGCCGTTCGCCCAGCTGCATGAGCCACAGACTGTGATCAGCTTGCACCTCTGGGTACGTAATGGTTTTCGATCTGCCAATTCCAAACCCAAATCCTCCAATGTATCAAGCTCATGAACATAACACTCTCGAGCACTTGTCAGAAATTCACCAAAAACAGACCCAAAACTCTGACATGGTGCTTAGTGAGTGGAATGTCTTCTTTTTCTAAGAGCCATCATGTTGTTCAAAAAAGACTTTAACATCATTCTTTTTGAAGAGACAAGTGCTCAAAAATGCTACAAACTTGTCGTTGAACTCCCCATTCGTGCCTAGTGAGTGACGTGTCTTCTTTCCAAGGGTGATCATGCTGCTCAAAACAGAATCCAGATTCATTTTGCAAGGATGCCAAGAAGGCAGCAGCTCAAGAATGTTTTGCTCAAAACACAATCTAGATTCTTTTTGCAGGATGTTTAAAAGGTAGCAGCTCAAGAATGTTATGCTCAAAGCAGAATCTAGATTCTTTTTTACAAGGATGTTAAAAGAGGCAGCTCCTCAAGAATGTTATGAACGTGTCAATTATGTACGCCCTCCGTCCCAAAGTTTTTGTCCAACTAGTTTGCTTGGTATTTCTTTGAGCCAATTTCATTGATCATATTGTAAGAAACATGATTAAAAAAGGTTACAAATTATGTCACTAGAATGATTGATTGAAGAACATTGCATGTGTTCATTGCAACCCAAATAAAATTAGCCACAAGGAAGTATTTTTTTGATCTACTTAAAAAAACACTTTCAAACATGACTTTCAAACATGACAAGAACTTTGGGACGGAGGGAGTATGTACAAGATTGCTTACCAAGGGCTAACAGCCGTGTTGGGATCGCAGCTGTGGTTTGCCATGCCGGAGACATGGCTCCAAGGATCCACGACGAATGTGACTTCTCCAGGCTCTCCGGGAACGTCCTTTGTCCACCCAGGCCAGGAGACTCTGACGCCGTAGTAATTCCGGCGGGGGTCGATCATGGCCAAACCATGGAGCAGTGCCTCAGTGAGAATCTGCCCACACACAACGAAGGCGATTTTCTGCTGCGGAAGATCGCCTTTGGTGTACAATTCCTGTCCCAGGGCGCCGTCTCGCACGTCCAGCTTCGGCAGGGTCGCCAGGCTGTTGCAGCAGAAGCCGTGGCAGTTGCAAGTGACCTCGCAGACCTTCATGATCGCGCGACATGCACAGGTTCCGGAGCACGTCTCCTTCCCTCTCACGTAGCAATCGCATCCTAAAATATAAAATAGAAAAACATTAAAAAGGAAAGAAAGAAGAGGCCCAATTTGGTCTTCTTGGTCCTTTAGGTATATGATAAAAAAGGTTAACAAAAAAGCTCTACAGATTCAAGAAGATGCTCAACCCACACAAGGAACCCTGACCGTATTACTGGGCAGTAAAGGGTACAAGAATGATGGTGAATTCTTGGTGATCACTAGGAACTTGCTATAAACAGCAGTTTGGCAGTAATGTTTACGTCCTAGTGAATTGGACAAAGTTTCCTGTGGCCACATATTCCAAAATTTATGCAAGGTTCTGCAAATTTAAATTGTTAAACTTACAAAGCTATACAATAAGCATAACGATACTCAAATGTAACTATTACCACGTTGTGCCATGGCATGGTTGGTTGCGGCGGTGGGCAGGGTCAGAAGTGGAGTGCCGCTCATGTGCGCATCCACATTCGTTTTCACGGCGTGGTTGAGCTCTGCTTTCAAGTAGCGCAAGTTTATTCTTACACCTGATGCTTCACTTTCCACATAACTCCTTGCTGAACTACTCCTTGCACTTTCCACATTACTTCTTGCTGAATTACTCCTTGCACTGCCTCTTGCTGAATTACTCCTTGCACTGTCTCTTGCTGAATTACTCCTTGCAGAATTCATTGCTAAAATCCAAACTATGCGTGAGTTCTGAGCTTCATCGAGGTAGAGATTGTGAAGCAAGTAGATAGTGGTACCGTCTTGCAGTTCCCCTCTTTGGCATCTTGAGAGTGATGCTTCATCAAGGTATCACTTTTTCTATAACTCCTTGCAGAACTCATTTCAGAAATCCAAACTATGCGTGAATGAGCTAGAGACTGAACCAAGTAGATAGTGTTATGGTCTTGAAGCTCTTCTCTTTAGAGTGGTCATCACATATGCTTCATCAAGGTTCCACTTTTTTCTATTTGCAGAACTCATTGCAGGAATCCGAACTGAGCTTCATGGAGTCAGATATTGTGAACCAAGTTGATGGTGACATGGTCTTGAAGCACCTTAATTTTTTGGCATCTTTGGAGTGATCATCACATGTCCCTCTTCATCAAGGTTTGGTTCTCTTTCCACATAACTCCTTGCATAATTCATTGCAGAAATCCGTGCATGAGCTTCATGGAGGCAGAGATTGTGAACCAAGATGATGGTGACATGATCTTGGAGCTCTATCATGAGAATGATCATCACATATGCCTCTTCAAAAACTCGCACCTTTTCAATCTAACATGATCCATCTAGTCAGTGATAATTTCTGATTTGTGGGTCATCAAGGGGCTGTCAATTGGCGTGGGCGTGGTTGCAAACCAAAGCGTTTTGGGGGTGGTGGTGGAGCTGCTGGTCCTCGGCGAGCGCTGGAAGGACAACTCCTGAGCTTAACAACTCGTTGCTGCGACATTGAATCGGTTGCAGTGAAACAAGGATTCGTCTCCGAGGAGATGGTGAATTCAGCCTGGAGCTCCTGGTCCTCGGGTGAAGCCCCCTTCTTGTTAATATTTGAAAACAGGGACCGGATTCTCCGCATGAGTTTTCGTAACGGCGACACGATGACTTGGCTCACCACTTGCGTAGGAATCTCCACCACGTACGTCGTCACCGTGGATCCCTGCGAGCAGTGATTTTTTAATTTGTCAGGTGACAGTTTACCATTTTGGATACTTTTCCATGACTAGAAGAGCAATCCGGCCAGGATGCTCTTTTCATATTAACCCCTAAAGGACCAAGAAACCCAAATTGGGTCTTATGTTTTTTAAGTAGATTTGAGTAGGCCTTTTGTGGACTTTCCTCTTGCTCAAATTTCTTTGTTTCTTGACCAACACATAAAATGTTCTTCACTGATTCCAATGATATAAAATTTGGTTCCATCTAAATTCTATTTTTCACAATGTGATCAATTGAAATTCTCATTTTAAAACCATGAATCCTTGGTCCTTTAGGGGTTAATGTATAGGTAATATTAGGGTCATACACATGTGCTACTTAGGCAATACCTGGGTGATACCTAGGTTTAAAGAGGCTACACATCTTGACTCCATGTAGGAAATCTGACTATTATCCCTTTGTATCAATTAGCCAGCCCAAATTTTATGTAGCAATTTGGCAACAAGAAATCACTGCCTGCGAGAGAGAGGCCCTGGAGCGCGTCACGGCGGCCACCATCACCTCGACGTGGGCTTTCCGTTTCGCGTACTCGTTCTCTTTCCGAATCAGCTCCATTTCCAGCTCCGAAACGTCCTCCGAATCAGCTCGCATTTCCAGCGCTTCGTACCGCGCTTGCAATGCCGTCTCGGCCTCGACGAGCTCCGCTTGCAACCGAGCGACCTCGCCTTCGTAATGCAAGGTGCTCACTTCGATCAACTTGCTGCCTTCTTCGGCAATCAGCCCTCGGCACACCGCTTCTCGACACCGACAAAGCTCCGCAAATTCTTTCAGGTTGGCGCTTCCTTTCCATCTGCAACGAAGAATCACCTGGGTACTACCACTACTTCTACTACTAATTCTCATGAATGGTGTCTGTTTTTGCAGCCAAAAAGATCGACACTCACTTGTAATCAACAGTGAGAGCCTCCTTGGCCATCACGTTGCGCCTCGTCCGCCCCACCGCATAGATTTTCCCATTCACCCAGCTGCAGCACAGCAATTCATCACGTTCTTCAAAGAAGCTACTAACCACATCTCTGATGAATCAAAGGTATCCAGATCCTCTGACATCTTCCAAATCCTCTTAACCCCTAAAGGACCAAGGATTCGCAGTTTTAAAATGACAAATTCAATTGAAAATTATAATTCAGATGGGGCCAAATTTTATATCATCAGAACTAGTGAAGATCATTGCATGTGCTGGTTAAAACTAAATAAATTTGAACGAGAGGAAGTCCAATAGGACCTACTCAAAAAACATGCAGGCTTCTTGGTTCTTTACGGGTTCAAATTCAAGAATTTTAGAGAAGGAAGCTACTCACATCAATAGATTTGGATTGACACTTGTGAGCATGCTGTTGCACACCATTCTCACAGGGAGCTCATATGGTTCCCCTGTGTTATTCCCCCGTGAGTGCCACTTTTCCCTGTGATTTGGAGTTTTGACATGTGTACAAAATCACCCGCTTAAGCTTAGTCACCTACTTGTAGAAGGAAAGTTTTAACATGTGTCGAGTTCTGAAGCTTAGAGGGGAAAGTGGCAGTCACAGGGGAATCAACACAGGGAAACCATATGAGACCCCTGTGTCTCATTCCAATCATATCCTGTTTATTTTTTGATCATATCTGTTGTCAGATGAACATTAAGATGCACTCATAGAACTCAGGAGCACCTCTCGGAATGTAATGCGCACCATGCATCCACGACGACACTGGGCTCGCAGCTATGGTTGACAGCGCCGGTCATATCCTCAAACGGATCGACAACATACTTCACGGGGGCCAACCCGAGCCACGAAACGAAGAAGCCGTAGTGACGGACGGCCGCATTGTGACAGTTGCTCCGTTCATGGTGGCGCCAGTAGTCCGGGACCGTCATGACGCGGCCACAGATGATGAACGCGAGCTTGCCGCGGGGCAGATCAGTCTTGGTGTACAGCTCCTCGCCGAGCGCGCCGCTGCGAATGCACAGCCGGGGCGTGTGGAAGACGCTGTTGCAGCAGAAGCCGTGGCACTCGCACTCCACGCCGCAGCTCTTGCAGCGCGTGACGCAAGGGCACGCAGAGCACGTCCTGTTCCGGCACTTGCAGGCCGCGCGCGAGAGCTCCAGGCTCACGTCGCGGCTGGCGTGCAGCAGCTTCTTGTCGCCCTTGAGGCGCGCGTCCACGGCCACCAGGGCCGCGCGCGCGCGCCCCAGCTGCGCGCTCCGGGAGTCCGGGTCGCCCGCGCGCGTGATCTCCGTGGAGGTGCTCCACCCCGGTGCTATCCTCTCTACCCTGGCAGACCCGGCAACTCTCTCTGTCTGTGTCTTCTTCCACTCTTGCCCACTCAACGCCTTCATGGTAATCAATCAGTTTTCTACTCTCTACATAATTCCTCGTTGCTAGTTTTGCGCAGTACATTGTGACCACCCATGTCCAGAATTCGTTGCTGCTACTCACTGACGTTGCTGTGATTTTCACACCGCTTGTTAAATATGAGCTGAGAATGCTTTCTCCTTGACAGTTTGGTGTTTTTATACTGTCGCATTCAGGCTACTTCTGAAATAAGGTCTGGCTTTAGAAGTAATTTTCAACTCAGGGGTGATCATATTTGCCAACTTTAAAACTTGAAACTTTGCAAGTTTATGCAGCATTTTAGGCTACATCCTTGGTTGCTGAAAAGTGGTAGTTTTGTGCAGTACAGTGTGACCACCCATGTCCAGAATTGCTAGCTGCATTGTCAGTGATGTTGCTCTGATTTTCACACCGCTTGTTGAATATGAGCTGAGAATGCTTTCTCCTTGATAGTCACCATTTTTTCGGTTCTTTTTACTGCCGCACTGAGGCTACTTTGGACAAAGCAATTTTCTACGTAGTGGTCACAATTGCGAACTTTCAAACATGAGGACGTACACGGGCTGAAACTTTGCAAATTTATGCAGCATTCAGGCTACATGGACCAGATTTCGGAGGCTTCATGTCTCACAACGTTCGCACAAAAGTGCTGCTGTTGAATCACAAATTGCGAGCTTGACACTTGGTTGTCGGTGAAATCAGGTCTGGCTCAGTAATTTTCAAACATGAGGACGTACACGGGCTGAAACGTTGCAAATTTCTGCACCACATGGACCAGATTTCGGGCTCCACAATGCTCATACAAAAGTGCTGCTGTGGAGCGAGTGTGAGCCTTTTGATTCCAACGAGTTCAAAACTCCACGCAGGGGTAAGTATTTGCTAATCACAAATTGCTGACACTTGGTTGTCGGTGAGTCGGCAATTGATTCTGGTAGTGTGGCATTGTCTTTTGGGTGAGTGAGTGGGTTCATGCCTCTTGCGCTTCCACCTTTTCATGCTGGGGAGCTCCAGGAGCTTCGTGCCACCTCTTGGGCAAAGGGAGGCTGGTGTTTGATATAACCCATAAGGGTTGGCGAGCGGAGAGGAAGCTGGGGAGTATAGAACCCCGGAGTCGACCCGCTCATCTCACTTACCTGGGCTGGGTCTATCCATGATCAACAAGGTGGATGGCCTAGGGCGACTGTCTCCATTGCACCACGGACATGGGAGCTCTAGTATCTTCCTACGGGAGGCATACACGTCATAATTTGTGGCAGCGGGGGCTCGCGTTCGCGCGGCCCTCACCAACTGTAACTCCCAAACCGGAAACCCTAATATCCTGGTCCACTTACAGTTACAGAATCAACTTCCCAAACTGGAATCTCTATTCTGTCCACATTACTTACAGTTACAGAATCAACTGTCTACTTGACTGTTTCGGCACTTTTTCAGTGTGATGTTTACTGCTATAGTCGTCAATGTCATGTTTTGAGCGCATTGGCCAGTGTGTGTTTTCATTCAATGTCATGTTTTGAGCACATTGGCCAGTGTGTGTTTTCATTCAATGTCATGTTTTGAGCACATTGGCCAGTGTGTTGTTCTGATGTTTTCATTCAATGTCATGTTTTGATGTTTTGAGCACAGTGGCTAGTGTGTTGTTCTGATGTTTTCATTCAATGTCATGTTTTGATGTTTCGAGCACAGTGGCTAGTATGATGTTTTGATGTTTTCATTCTGTCATGTTTTGATGTTTTGAGCACATTGGCCAATGTGTTGTTTTGATGTTTTCATTCAATGTCATATTTTGATGTTTTGAGCACATTGGCCAATGTATTGTTTTGATGTTTTGAGTACATTGGCCAATGTGTTGTTTTGATGTTTTAAGCACACTGGTCAGTGTGTTGTTTTGATGTTTTCATTCAATGTCATGTTTTGATGGTTTGAGTACACTGGCCAATGTGTTGTTTTGATGTTTTGAGCACACAAGCCAATGTGTTGTTTTGATGTTTTCCTTCAATGTCATGTTTTGATGTTTTTATTCAATGTGATGTTTTCATTCATTGTCTTATTTTAATGTTTTGATGTTTTGAGCACACAGGTTAGTGTGATATTTAGAGTGATGTAAAGAGGTGATTTGAAGCCCATGTTTGTGTCATTTCGACTTGTGTTTTGCTCCTCGTTTTCACAACCATTTTGGAAGGAATTTCCTAGGCCTTGAACCCTTTTTTTAAGTTAAGAGACAGAGAAACTTTAGCCTTTAGGATCAATGTGATAGAAGTCTAAATTAACAAAGAACTAACATATTCAAGATGTTTGAATCCTTTCAAAGGAACTCTACATGTTTGGTAATTGATTTTCAACAGAAATGACTATATTTAGGGTTTCATGCATACAAATCCATTACAAATAAATTTAGTCTCTTTTTGTTTATGCTTGGGATGTAATTAATTTTAGAAGGAATTTTGAATTTAAGTTCCATTTTCTTATTAATAAACATTGTCGATAGCAACAAGTAAATTTAATTATTCAACATCAGCAATTTTGTTATAAATTATTTCTCCGAGCTGCCAATAAATGATAAGTGAGGGCATTGAGGGTTTACATCATAAAGAGCTTCAATAATAGTTCAAAGATTGATTGTTGATGCTTTGGAGGTGATTGGTGTTGGTTGACTATCATTTATATGGTATGGATCTTCAAAATAAGATATTGTGATTTTTTTTAAAATAATAGAATTGGTTTAGGATAAGTTTCATTCTTAGTTCAAAAAGTGAGACCTTAAGGATGATTTTCCAAAATAAGTAGAATCAAATAATGAAAATTATATCATCTCATAGTGCATGTCCAAATTCATTACAACAATTTTTTTTAAATTGTTGATTTGAGATCTTAAATTGAATTTCAAAAGAAAATCTTGAAATATTAATTACAATTTATTAATAAAAATTACAATAAATCCAACCATACTTTTATATAGATGTGATCTTCACATTGACATTTACAGCTTAACTTTGTACACCAACTCCATTTTTGTTATTCACCAAACATTTTATAACTCATTTTTGAAATTAGTGTTGAATCGGGACGTTAAAGGGTTGAACTCCCACCAAAATGATTTGTTTTCCTTTTGTGAATTAAAATCGTGGGTTTTTGCTGCAACCCTTCAAGGAGGCAAGGACTACATTCTTGCTTCAAAGCTTGTTGCAAAAGCTCATTGCACAAAAGCTGACATAGTTAGATAGAAATTCGGGTTTGACGGTCAAAAAATCAATGCCCAATGAACAAAAAACCATTGGTGTAAGACTAGCCCCCCCTTTTAAGAGTAGACACAATAACTGGGACAAATAATTACATTCACACCCCCATTGTGTGTATGATCTTGAACTTGTGTATATCGTGCAGTGGTATGCTTTTAGTGGTAGTGGTTGAGGAAATTGTGAAGTTTACAACTAAGATTCATGATTATCTTTCAATACTTGCAAAAATGAAGTCCAAATTTTGCTGAAGGTTCAATATGTGTGGGTAGAGAAGATTAGGGCAAAAAGGCTTACATTTTTTGAAACCTGAGTAGGGGACGGTATGAAATGATCCTAAACTACCCTTTGGAGCTTCCACATGGTGAAAGATTCTTCCATATGATCCATCCTAGTGCAACCTTTTGGATTTGCTTTGGGGTTTACTTCCCTAGTATGCCAAAATATTAAAAAAAAAACAAAAACAAAAAAATAAACAAACAAACAAACTTGAGCAAAGGAAATGTCTGCAAAAGTACGCTGAAATCTAAATAAGCATTAAAGTCATATATAGGCTATTCTACCATTTTTTGAAGATATATGTTGGTAGAATATGACAGTAGGCCAAAAAAAAAAAATATCATAATTCTTACCGTATCATTTTGAACCGTATTTTTGGAACTGTATTTCGGTTTTTGGATAATCATAAAAAACAATATTGATAGATACATCCCATGGGACAGAGTAGACTACAAAGATGGTTGTAATATGGAACTTTGATGGAAGGTATGCTGAACAAAGTCTACATTCAAGCTTCAGGGTTGAGAGAAGGCTTCAGTAAGTAGCTAGCTAAGAGAAGGTGATAGCCATTGAAATCATGTTTTTTCTCATAAAGTACAAATTTGTTATGAATATTTCAAGTATCTTACATTAACAGTTCACAAGTACCACCCCAAGACCAACAACAAATATCATTTCAGTCATCTAGTCATTCAGAGATCAATGCCTCGTGTCATGACCCATATAATACCCCCTTTAGAATATAATGTATTGTGATCACATTCTTTCCCCAAAAAATCTACTATGACCCTACACAAAAGATAAAAGGCTCTACAATGAGCACTAAATCACTATTTTTATCACTTGAAACTTTGATTTATGCCAAAATCACACCCCATTCTGGCCCTAAATCTCAATTTTACACCAAATCCAGGATCCTCCATTAGATGGCCACAATAAAAAGCCGGCCACCACAACAATAAAAACAGGGGTTTCTACCTTAACCCCTGAAGGTCCTCACCTCTTTTGCAAAAGTCAAAGCACTATGATTTGCATACTTTAAATATCACATTGAATGATTTATAATTTTTCATAGATAATCATCGACATTATGAAGGTATGACAAAATTTTCAACATGATTGGAAGATATTTTGAATATTTACAAATTTTATGATGTAAACAAGGTAAAAATTCAAAATAAATATGTTTTTGTCAAATTTAATATCAAAAATTATATTTAAGGTAGATAAAAGTTATATTAACATGGAGTAAAAAATTGAAGGTGAAGAAATTAAAAGAGACTTATGATTGAAGCATCTTTAGAAAGCCCTTTGTATTTTGGACACTCAAAATTCAAAGTTCTCAACGGTGGAAAAGCTTCAAATGAAGTTTATTCTCCAATCCCAACGGTCAAAAGATGCATCATAACTTAAACATCTAATGAAAACACCAACTACAAAAAAGCTAAGACACTTGATTTTTGGGGCCTTTGACCAAAAATCAAGCATAATTGGGTTGATTGGTCCTTTAGGGGTTAACTGTCAATACTCTAACACATCAGGAATGCGAAATCAGATCCCTGTCATTGTCCTGATGAGAGATCACATTCTACAGACGAGCTTAGAATGTGCAGAGTATCAGTGTATTTGAACATAGGCAGAACTTCAGCAATTTTGGTGTTGGCGATTCATTTCATGTATAACCCTTACAGGACATACTTACTTTTATTTTTGGGAGAATCTTCCTCATAACTTCTACTCCGTTGACTAAATGGGGTTTTTCAAATGCCAAAACAAACATACTTATCCCCTAAACGTCCCAGCGTCCAAAAACTGGATCACGAACAGATTCAAAGCCTTGCAATTTTCTCATACAATTTTGGATGACTTTCATCCAAGTCACCTTTGTAAGACTATTAAATTCTCTACCAATTAAAATAGTTCTCTTGTGATGAGGAGTTGTTGATAATATTAGAGAGGCCTCCAACTGCAAGTATGTCAAATTTGTTGGGTAGATTTTATGCTTGCAATGGTCCTCTCATGTACATCTGAGCCATACTAATATCTATCTTTGAGGCTAGCATCTACTTGTGTTCAAAGGATCTGTACGTTTAGGGGTTAAGGCATCTATACTTCTTTAGAATAGAACGGAAGTAAATTAAAAAGAGAATCATTCTTGAAATGGAGTTTAAAAGAGGTTTTTGGTTCAGGAAAGACATGTCCTCTAAGGGATAACAAATTGTCATGACTGCAAGAAAAGAGCAATGAGCATTTACTGATGTGAATCATCTTCAGGTCGGATGTCAAGAGCGCCACTGGTATCTTCAGGTCGGGGAGTGGCAGATGCTGCTCCTTGCTGCAATTCTATGACGAGCCATCGTACTGCTTTGCTCATTTGCTCCAGCTTTAGAGCACTCAAGGAAGGAATAGCAACCCTGTTCTCTGCGCCGTCTTGAGCAGGTTTCGCAATTTTGGCCGTCAATGGACCTGTTGCTTCGTCCACCAGGCATTCCGACCCTATTCTAAGTCGCAAATACTCCTGCCAAGCAAACAAACATATCAGACTTGAGCAAATACAAATCCGTGTTCCCATCATCTTCCACTTGGTAATGCAACATACTCCCTCCGTCCCAAAGTTATTGTCCAACTTGTTTGCTTGGTATTTCTTTGAGCCAATTTCATGGATCATATTGTAAGAAACATGATTAAAAAAGGTTCCAAATTATGTCACTAGAATGATTGAAGAACATTGCATGTGTTCATTGCAACCTAAATAAAATTAGCCACAAGGAAGTATTTTTTTTGACCTACTTAAAAGAGCAATTTCAAACATGACTTTCAAACATGACAATAACTTTGGGACGGAGGGAGTACCACAAATTCTTGAGTCTGATCACATGCAGCGTGGAACAGCTGCAAGTTGTTGTAGAAGCGCTCCAAGGCTTCGTCTGTCTTTGCAGTTCTCCTTCGCAGTCCAAAACAACGCTAATTAGAAATTTGGACAGAAATTATCAAAAGAGGCTGACAAAACTTGGTTAAACCCTAGGGCTTGTTATTGAGGAAGAGGATACTAAAAACCAAATCATGTCTCTTACTCTGACCCTGTTACCAACAGCAACTCATCTGTTCAGTGATCTCAAAACTGGCTAAAATTAGCAGGATTTCTACCTAAAAATAGCAACTTCATGAGGTGATATCCGCGGATATCATCATGGTATCACCTTAATATATCAAGGGTATTGCCGGATATTATAGAGGTATCGTGAGTATTGTATGCAAAAGTAGATACCATTTAAGTGGGAGGTCGCATAATGTTCTAAATGTCATAAAGTGGTTCTGAGATCACTGCATCTGTTCATTCATTTGATTAGACTTGGGTAAGCATGACTTGGCCACTGATCTTTGATCTTAGCCATGTAAGCATGTCCATGGCCACTAATTTATGAATGGAAATGAAGTTGTTTACTGTCCCTTACAGCGGTCTACAACCTCCCACTTTGAAACGGCATAAGAAATTCATAAGAAACTCTCATAAATTTATCTCCATGAGAGTTTGGCGATCTCTCCACAGCTCTAAATATCTCCCAAAAATCACTGTATTTCGTTTGTTTAAATGCTTAGACTAACACAAATAGTATTCGCTAACTTAAACCTTCGGGCTTGTTATTAAGCTATCCCAGAAACGTTACCCTAATTCAATTCACGGGGTTTGTACCGACAGCCAATGCCACATTTCGAACCCAGTGTACAATTGAAGGGGTATGAGAATACATACTCAAAATCAGAAACCTCCTTCGCCTCCAGCACAGTGGATGCCGCACTCACTAAATTCTGCAAACAAGCAGTTCAAAGGGTTATCAAAACACAGAGTCTCGTTGCATAACCACCCTAAACCCTAAACCCCAAAGCAAAAATTAAAACGTCTCAATGGAGATACCCGTCCACAAGAATCAGATTCTAAATTCCAGGCAAACAGAACAAACAATTCCAGCAGTTTAGAGCAGAAGCCCTAATCAGAAGGGTTTCATACCGAGTAAGCAGTTTCTAAATTCTTCACGAGATGATCCATGTTGGAATAGTTTGTGTCACAGCATCTGAGCCCATCAGCAATCGGCAGAAAATTGACAGCAAACTAGGACTGCAAAACCCTTAAAGTAAGAATTTACAGAAAAGCTTTCACACAAGTGCTGCCCTAAAACTAAACGATCAGGTCTTTCTCCGAAATGGTACTTGTGTTAGTGATCCAGGGTAAGAGACCCAAAACGTATAATCTCGCAACAAGACTCCGCGAGCGATCTCTGAGTGCAAAGGCACGGTAATGGGCAGCCGCGGGGATCGGTAGCAGCGGTCAAGGGGCTATGAATAAGACCAATTGAAAAAAATCGCAGGGTAGGCAGAAAATACTTCTGAAAAAAATACTGCAGTACCATTGTAGCAGGGTCGCCACCCCTTAAACGAAAAATCAAATTTTTTTTTGAAAAATATGGTTTGCCCCTCAAATATTAATTTTTAAAAATAATAATTAATTAATTAAAATTTTAAAAAATGATAAAAAAACGATCCAAAAGGCAAAATATAGTTTAAAATAATTTATTCTATTTTCGTTTTTCTGTCCTCATAATTTCCTTTTTTTTTTTTTTGAATTAGTTTTTGGTGACCTTGCTATGGTACTACGGTATGAGGTAGTTGAAAGTTAGTTAGAATGAGGCTTGGTCTTGTTGTAAATCAAAAAACCAAAAAGTTCTTGCCAGTCCCTCCTTGGGCCTTGATTCATGTGTTGTTTTCTTATAGTGACTTTGCATTGGAATAAAGCTCCTTTTGTGTCAAATAGATAAATGTCAAAAGTTATGGGATTTTTTTTTTGAAATATATTTGTATGTTGAAAAAATAATCTTGAAGAATATTTATGAGTATTTTATTTTTTGAACTTTTATTTTTTGGAAAAGTTTAAATATTTGGATAATCCTACCCTCTACTTGCAATACCCTCCAATAAGTATAAGTACTCCCACTTTGTTCCATCATAAAAATAAAAATAAATTATTCCTTTGTAATACACTAAATTATTGTATTAGTGAATGACAATAATTTCTTAAAATCACATTATTTGTAATATATTTAAATCCAACGTATGATTCACATTGTAAACAATTTTTGAGTGATTCTAAATTTCAACCCTCACTACCGTAATAAGATAAATTAGTGTAGTTATAAATTGTGATGCACAATCAATATTGCATTCTTATGTGATTTCAATCAATTATGTCAAATTTTATTTTTCAAAAAACAAAAACTTCATCTATGAAAAATGTTATTTAATTTAGCATAACAATCTATAGCACTAGTCAGTAAGTCAGTTTCAATCTCCACAAAAGTGCCAAAAGTCATTATACTCTTGACACAAGCACTTTTATTCTATGCAAAAAAATATATTATTATGAAAAAATATTTTCAATTCTTCCAAATTTCAATGCAATTATTTTTTTAATTAGGGAATGCTATGTGCACGCCCTCTATTAATACCGAACGTAAACCATTAAGTATTTCTTTTCTTATTGCCATCATAGTAAAGATTTATAGAGAAACTCAAGTTCTTACAACTACAATAAAATGTGGTTAAAGGAAATAAGAATTCTAACTTGAGAATTCATATTTTTTTGAACAATTTTGAAATAGGTCATATACAATCTCGTTTTGTTCAATAGCATTAATTTTATTGTTTGGCCAGGATTTGCAATGTTTCATTAATTCTCCGACATAAATTTGGTTCCATCTGAATTAAATATTTTACAATATGAACAATCAAAATAGTCACTTTTAACCCTTTGACGCGTCTTTACATAATTGATGACAAACATATTCAAGTTATTCTCTTGACTACATACATGGACATTTTTCATCCATCCATATTTCTCTTGGTTTTTGTGCTAGTTGATTTTCAAAATAAGACATTGTGAAATTTTTTCAAATAAAATAAATTGGTTTGTGTCAAGTTTCGTTCTTAGTTCAAAAAGTGAGACCTTATATATGATTTTCCAAAATAAGTAGAATCAAAAAATGAAAATTATACCATCTTGTAGTGCATGTAATTCCAAATTCATTACAACAATTTATAATTTTCCTTTTGGTTAATTTGGATTTTTAATTGAATTCTAAAGAAAACCTTGAAATTTTAATTTCAATCTATTATAATAATAAAAATATGATAAATCCAAATGTACAAATGTGATCTTCACATTGACGTTTACAACTTAGCTTTGTACATCAACCCCATTTTTGTTATTTGACAAACATTTTATAATTCATCTTTGAAATCAGTGTTGGATTGAGAAGTTAAAGGGTTATGTTAATATAAACTTTAATAAGAGTAAAGGAGCTTCTCTGAATGTGAAGCATGAACGTTACGCAATATTATTGAATAGTTCTAGTAAATTTGCCCCCATCTGAATTATTGATTTTTCTACAATACGATCAAACAAATTAGTAAGAGTAGCCTCACAACAGATTTGGTGTAAAATAACTTCAAAAATAAAATTACATTTTCAAAAACAATATTCTTTTGTATGGAAGAGGAAAGAATATTAAGTAATATTCACTTAGAATGAAATTTATGTATTTTCTTTTTTTGCAAAAAATATTTGAAATGCCAGAATGTGTTTCCAAAATTTAAATGTATAAAAATATATGACTTCTACAACTTTAGAAGTTGATGTCTATATATGAAATGTTAACCCTTGAAGGTCCCATGGGGATAGTAAATATAAATATGTTGGCGTATATTTGACATGATTTTGGGTGTGGAATCAGAAAAGCATATGTTCTTTGAGAGTTAACAACCAAACTTAGTGTCACTTGTGTAGAAATTCATGTCAACTAATCAACTTCTTGCACTGCTACCTATATTAATCAATTTCAAAAAAAATCTTGAATTGATTTGTGGAATTCAGTATGTTCACAAATTTGAAGTAGTCCGATTATTGATTGGGGGGTGATGATCAACTTTTCACTTTGAAAATTTGTAGAAATTTTCGTTTTTAGAACAAAATTGTAAAAATAATTGCGTATTACATGATTTCTATTCTCATGTGAAGAAAAAATTCTATTTTCCTTCTACTCCTACTACACGTAGGCTACAAAGCTTAAGTTATTGGTTAGGGGTGCCTCTATCTTAGTGACCGGATGAATGAATAACCACACATTCATCCATCGTCGTCTTCCGCATCACCTTCCTTCACAGCAAACGTCCCAGCCTGCCTGCTTGCCGGATGAATGAACGACCACACATTCATCCATCGTCGTCTTCCCATGCAGCATCATCACCTTCCTTCACAGCAAACGTCCCAGCCTGCTGCCTGCTTGCAACGTCGCACACCTTTGGCCCGCCAATCCGCCATAGCCACAGCCAAAAAGGAAAGTGTCATCGTCTCCCATTCTGCACCACACACTCTCCGCTGCTGCAGGAAACAACGCCATGTCCACCTCCACTCCCATGCAACACTACTGCTCCTCCTCCTTGCCACTTGGCTCTGCTTTCCTTCCCCGTCCATCGCCTGTGAATAATAATTTCTACTTCGCTCAACACGCTCCAAAGTGCTGTTGCCATGGCTTCCTATTTGCGGCAATGCGTGGTGGCCATTTCCTCACGTCAATGCGTCGGAGATAGAGCATGTCTCCTGCGGCCGCGCTTCTTCTGCACCTTGAATCCGTCCCGGCTTGCTTTTCATACACAATATCCGTCGTCGCTGTCTGGAAGGTCAGTTCCTAACTGCATTACTCCTGCGCCTCAGGGAAAACAAAGTATTCTCGTTCTCCGGGACATTTAACGTTTTTTAATCTTTTAATTCGTACTAGAAGGCAGTCTTTGAAATCAGAATCGAAAGTAACGCGGTGTGATTCAGAAATGATTTGAACGTTTTTTAATCTTTGAATTTGTGATTGCAACTTATGAGAAGAGTCAGAACCGAAATAACGAGGTGTAATTCAGCAACAGCTGAAACTTTTTTTAAACATTTTTCAATCTTTTGATTTTTAATTACAGCTGAAGAATAGAGTCTTTGTAATCAGAATCGAAAATATCGCGGTGTAATTCAGCCACAGTGTGAACGTTTTTGAATCTTTGAATGTGTGATTTCAGCTTATGAGAAGAGTCTTTGAATCGAAAATAACGCAGTGTAATTCAGCAACGTTTGTTAAACGTTTTTCAATCTTTGTTGCAGCTAACAGCAGAGGCTTTCGAAAACAGAATTGGATAAAATGCAGTGTAAATCGGCAACCATTGGAATTTATTGTTATTATTATAATAATTTTTTATCGCCAGCTTGAGTGCAGAGGCTTTTGAAAACAGAACTGTAAAAAACGGAGTGTACTTCAACAACACTTTGAACGTTTTATTTATCGTTTTTCAATCTTTGTGTGTGTACTTACAGCTTAAGACTAGTTCAATCGAAAAAACGCAGAGTTCGACGATAGGAAATTTGTGAGAACGGGAATACTGCATTTTCCAATAATTAAGTCTTGGAGTTTCTATCCGTTTCTGCTGGCCATTATGGCGTCGCTCGACGAGTTGTACACCACTGTGATTGAGCGGGAATTCCATCTGCTGGTAGAGCGTTGTGATTCTTGGTGCAGACCGGCCTGTGGCACTGCTGATGTTTACAACACGTTGACACGAATACTTCAGGATGGGATCCAAGGAATGCGAGGTTTGAGTGTTGCAATGTGGTATAGTTTTGTCGTAATTGTCTAAAGAAGAGTCTCAAGGCTCAATTCAGAAATTTAGTTGAGCATCTTGCGTTGTGCTTTGTGGAGACAGGAGATCATTATCGATGGCCGCTTCAGCTCAAAGTAGCACTGAAGCTACTGTCAAGGAATCTGGGAAATGCTTCGAATTTCCCTCAGGCAGAACTCCCTTGGAAATGACATACCTTGAGGTAGGGAAAAATTTCATCATCCTCTTTACATGTACATGTTTGATGACGATCGTGAATTGCACTCTGCCGGTGAATAGCGACAGCTAATCAATCTTGGGTTTGGTATTTTTCTGGACCATGGAGAGTCCATTTTGAGGTTATACTGTTGGTGAATGATAAGTAAGATTCTCTGCTGTCGTGATTGTGTGAGGACAAGCATGGCGTGTAAATCGAAGATCTAATATAATTCAATATATAGTATTTTTGGGATTTTTCTTAACTATCGAACGTATCTTTACAGGGAAATAGCTGGCTGTGGACAGTAAATGGTGTGAACATTCTGGTGGATCCAGTTCTTGTTGGAAATCTGGATTTTGGCATCCCCTTCTTGTATGATGCTGCCAAGAAGTCCAAGCTCATGAAGGAATTTACTGTAATGTGCTCTCCACTTCTCGCATCATCCCAACATCAAAGAATGCTTACAGTCATGAACATTCAGTCACCAAATAATTATTCACACGCCAATGCTACATTTGACGAATACCGGTAGACTGCGAATGCATTCTGAAGTCCGTTTGGAATGGTTTACTCGTGCAGTTGGACGACTTACCAAAACTGGATTGCATCTTGATTACCCAAGGGTATGATGATCATTGTCACAAAAAAACACTGACGGCCATGGTAGAGAAGTTTGGCGAAGTGCGAATAATTGCATCACCCAATAGTGAGCCAATCATAGGGAAAATCGGCTATAAAAATGTACGTGCATCAGATTTCTGTCTGCTTTTGGCGTACTTTCTACTGTTGTGGGTCTTCGTTTTTCAAATTGCTCGCGATTGCTCCTGTTTGGTCATTTTTCCTGTGCATGTCAATGTGTCTTGATGGTTCAGTACGCTTGAGTATCCCCTGTTTGGTCGGAGTGACAGTAAAAGAATTTGACGAATTGATACATCTTAGGACAGGTGACGTATTTGGAGCCTCGAAACACCACCATGTTGGGCGATATCCGCATTCGTGCTAGTGAAGGGCCTGTACTGGGGCCTCCATGGCAACGACCTGAGAACGGGTTGGAGTTTGCACCTTCCCCTACTATTAGTCCATATTCAGAAAGACAGGCGTCTGAAATAGGAAAATTATGAATTCAAAACGGGCGTCTTCATTGATGGCCTGATTGATTGTAATTAGTATGTAGGTTGGATATCTGTTGGTATGATATCGTTTCCAAGTGGTACATTTTTCCATGCCTTGAAACCTGAGTAAAGTCAATCATAATTTTTCTCAGTGGATGTAAGTTGATGCAAAGGCAAGTTTCTTGTCGCCTATAATTGAGAGACTTAGATAGTTGAATGTTTTCTGACTCGATGTTTTCTACAATGCTGCTGCGTATGCAGGTACTTTTTAGAGGTTCCCGATCCCAAATTTGTGGTATACTACGAGCCTCACTGTATATTTGGGAAGGCATCACTGGATAAAGAGAGGGCGGATGTAATAGTGACGCCTGTGAACAAGCAAGTGTTGCCAGGTTACACACTCGTATCTGGCCAAGAGGATGCCGTGCAACTTGCCAAGTACCTTCAACCCAAGTAAGCTTGCTTTGAATTGCTGTGTTCAAAGTCGGTGAAATGATACTGGCGAGTTAAATATTTCGCAACCAAAGATATAGCTGCCGCAATTGACGACTGTTGGATGAATTTTTTTGCCGGTTGATTAGTTTTACAAAATTTATGCATGGAGCTGACAAGTGAGTTAATATTGTACTAGACAGTTTTGTGTCCAGGAGACGTGCAATCCGGGTAACTTGGCATCTTCACGCAGTTAGCAATATAAAAGCAGGCCTCTTAACTTATTGTTGATTCGTAATTGGCCTCTAAATTACAAACTCGGAATCTCTAAATCGGAACTTTCACTCGAAGTCATAGGAGAGAAAGTGTATGCCCAATGAATATTCCTAATAACTCGTTGAGTGAAGGTGCTGATCTTGGATGGTAGTGCATAGACGATCAAACTCAGGAAAAAGTGTCTATTTGATCACTGACTAAATAGCTGTGAATTTAGGATCTAATTTACAGACTAATCTGATGTCTCTGTATCCAAACTTTGGATTCCAGTATAGCAAAATGTGGAGGGAAAGACACCTCTCGCTTGTTGATGTTTTTCTATTCATTTCTGATTTCGTGATTCAAGAAGTGGATTATGGGCTGCTAGGTCTGAATTAATTATTTTCTCTATCATGCAGGTACGTGGTGACGATGCAGAATGCGGAGCTGGATTCTCGAGGTGTTCTGTCTTTGATAGTTAGCGAAAAAGGAACTGTTGATGCTTTCAAGGTACCCAAACTATTCTGTTTGTTTCGACAACAAAAACAAAATAAGGCACCTTACCTATTCAGTATTTTCAGTGTCCACGCTGCATTGTGATCTGTTTACAACTAATGTTGCTGTTAGCTACAATTAACATTTGATTTGCTTGTTGTTTGGTATTTCAGGAAATGCTTGCGAAAGAAGTTCCCGATTGCCAAGTGTTGGAACCAACACCTGGAACTCCGCTTGAAGTCCCAGTCTTGAATGTTGATAGAATCAGTAAAAATTAAGTTGATAAGTTGACTGTAGGGGATAACTTTACATAGGCCTAGCGCAAAAACCACAGATTAATTTTAAGTAATAGAGTTTTCCGCAAACTCATGGGGGTTCAAAGCCTTACTTTGTCAAATTCCTTGGGATACTGGTTGGTGAGGCTGTCAGTTACTGGTTTTTCTCAGTGAATGAGCTTTCAAAAACTTTGATTTTATAAAAATAGATCCAAGGAAGACCCACTCCATGTAAGTTAGATACGTGTCAAGCCAAGGAAGCCCATGTAAGTTAGATATGTGTCAAGCCAAGGAAGCCCATGTGACAGAGCATCCATGAGAATAGAAACTGAGGTTGGGAAATTTTTGGGCACCGTTTTTGGTGCTTTGAAATTTCAGACCTTTAGTTTATTTATAGCATCTGACATGTTTACGTTTATTGTGTTCTCAACCTCTCTTTTCACAAATTGTGGTCCAATCACCCGACTGTAGAGCACTTTGTGGATAACTCTAATGATTACCAGTTTAAATTTATAATAGACCTAACCTTCCTAAATTTGTTAATAAATGTTGGCATTATTACTGATAGATTTCAAGGCATGCATGAGAGCTTGCAATTACTGTAGGGAAGAATATCAGCGGTGTTCAGTTATGTTGTGCTGATATGGGTACCCTTTCCAAAAATAGTGTGATTTTTGAGAATTTTCTTTTTTGGTAAGAATTTTTTTTGAAAAATTACAAGAATTAGAGGGTGTTATAGGCACCATGTCTGCAACTATATATATGGTGTTCCAGACGGAATTTCTAGCACACATAAAACAAGTCAGACATAAGTCACACTATGTGAGACTTGTAAAAGTGGTACCTATATTAGGCCATTCCCCTGTGGGTCGAAGTATTTTCAAAAATTGAAGATATCTTCACACAATGAAGATGTACTGCTCATGTGGCCTGTATTTTTTAGAAATATTCCGGCTCACAATAATTGCATGGAAATGCGTAGCTATTTTCTTTTGAGTTAATGATATTCGAGTTACCTGGAAAGAGTGTCTCAAAGTGGAATCTCATCTCATACTCACTTTAAACTTGTTTTTAGTTAAAAAAAGATGGCAAAACTAGTCTATGATGAGTTAGAGAATAATCTAAAGCAAGATCATGCAGTGCTCATGGGAGTGGAACCCGTGACCTCCCCAATGCTAGTGGAGAGTTCACATAAGTTCGCCAAAGCCTATGCCTATATTCATGAAGGGAACAAGGGACTATTCACACGCAAGTTGTATCAATTTTTTTTAATATAAGAGTATTGATTCCACATAGACCTAGTATTGAGTCTACAATCGTGGTGAATTAGTAGATCGGCTTCATTGACTAGGGACTCCTAGGATTCAAAAGGCTTTTAGAAAATCCTCAAGCAAAGACCTTGGCAAATCTCGTCAAGTGTGTCAAGGTTAGTGTTTTGACCACATGGCTTCCTTCATTTGATCCCTAAATTTGCCAATGCTTAAGTAGATGAAAGAGATGAGTTCTTGTGTGACCACAACCATGACATGAAAAAACATTTAAAAAATGAAGTTAAATAGAATAGTTTTATTGACAATAAATTATAAAAGAAGCGCTTGTAATGCAATTTAAAAAAATGTTGAGTGACTTAGTCTCTTCTTTTGAAATTATTTATTCAAATTTTGTAATTACATAAACGTTTAGGAAATAAAAGTTGTAAAATATAAAGTGCTCATAGGCAAGGTTATGAGAGCACTATACAAAAAAATCCAATATTTTGCTAATGCACCTTCCATATTATATGATTTTTGAATGTATTTGAAGTCCCAGTGTATTCAAGTACCCAAAAAAAGTGTATATAAAGAGATTTTAATACAAATATGTAGTAAGAACAAAATCACAAAGAATATTATTGTACTTCAATAACTTTGTTCATAGAGTGAATGTATTGTGAAAACAATATTTGAACTCCATAACGATTCCAAGTTTCCAAAATTTTCACCTTAGTGTATAGAGTAATTAAGGTTAGACCTTATTATGATTATCCTACTTAAGTCAATCATGACTATCCTACTGCTAATTCTTTATTTTATTTTATTTACCAAGTCAACCATCTTTACCCTTAAAGATCCAGATTGGCCATTCCGGCCAGTATTATACGGCTGTATTTCATTGTATTTAGAATAGTTTTACACCTCCTATGAGTTTCATATGAAAACTGAAGTTAACATTCATGTCTACATGTTCTTAAAAGCTATTGGGATCTCAATTTGAAACTTTCTACATACATACAACAAATGTTAAATATACAGCAACGTATCTACTATGCCCTAAATCCTTTAAGGGTTAAAGTGAAAGCTTGGCAATGACCTTCTATCCACAAATTTGAAAAGTAATTACTTAAACCCTCAAATGCCACATATTTCCAAAATACACTAAAAAGTCCAAAACACATTGAAGGATTAGATACAACACTCCCTATTCATCTGCAATTAATATATTTAAACCCATACAAAAAATAGGGGCAACATTGTGCTTCCAAAACCTTCTTTTTTTCAATACGCTTTTCATTTAGCTTGTATCTGAAGATGTAGATGATGAAGATGTAGATGAAGATAGGAGTGGAAAAAAAAGATCCGATGCCAATCTCTTGCGGGAGTTGTCTTTTAAAGTGGCATGATCCCTTTTGCGTTTCCTTTGCTCAGCCTTGGTTTCATCCATTACTGCATCCCTCAGTTCATCCACTGCACCCCTTACTTCATCCGTTTCATTCCTCAAGTCAGCCATCCGTACGGTTCCCACTTCATCCTTGGCATCCAATTCCGCCCTAATTTCATCCTTTACAAGCATGAGCTCATCCTGTACACGCTTGAGCTCATCCTGTACACGCTTGTGCTCATCCTGTACACGCTTGTGCTCATCCTGTACACGCTTGTGCCCATCCTGTACATGCTTGAGCTCATCCTGAAAACGCTTGTGCCCATCTTCTAAACCCATCAGCTTAATAGTGAAATCCCCCAGCTTTTTCTCTATAGTGAAATCCCTCAGAACACTCAGTTCATCCCTCACATCCCTCAGTTC